>JBBHEA010000087.1:0-38647 GCA_038088235.1 Zacco platypus | reverse complement strand
AAGCAGCCCAGATTTATCATGAATGGACGCACGTCAATGATGTCCCACTGTCTCGGATTGATGACTGACCTTAACGATGACCCCGCTAGTCACTAATTTCCTGGCAATTACGTGTCATAGACTCGTTGAAATGCCGAGGACGGCATAAGCAAGAGTGATTTGCAGGAAATTCATCCAACCTGCGGAGCTGCTCACTAGGATCACTTGGTTAGGGCAATTCAAGTCTTAGTTCATGAGGCGTACCACGGTGCTGGTGGTCTGTAAATTGTTTTCAGAACACAGCGACAAGGATTAGATTCCGGATGGGCCTATCAGGTATTCTGACTGAGAATGGAGCAACCTGAAAATACTCTGACCGTTATGGTGGTTACACGTATTGATGAGATCCTTTTTTGGCAGCGACGGGGCAAAAATCGGGCTGCGTATAATGGAGCACCAAGTCACGTGACAGTTTTTCTATCTCACACGCGCACACATCGCCCACACACTGAATCACCATTCGATCGCGTGATCTAGACAGACATGACGGGCACTTATCACTGATTGGCTGTCAGCCAATCCATCACGACTTATCATACACTAGTTTTTCGGTAGAGTTCATTGAAAGCGCTCGCCGATAAATCTGACTGAAGTTGAGATTTCACTGATTTGTAATCCCAGGTGTCTGCTACCATTAGTTGTTCCCCGAGTGAGAAGCAATGCGTTTCTTGCTTCACCAAGCCGTGGTTTGTGTGGCAATGGTGACCGAGCGTTAATATTCATAAGGTGCAACACTTCCTTTCGAAACCTTGCTCGATTGCAGATTAACCACACGTGACCAATCGACGGATCTTTTCCAGATAAGCCCCGCCAAGAAATTAACCCCGCCACCCAAAAAAGATTAGAAAAAAGAGGATAAGAAATTTGTACTTTTAGTTTTTATTGAAGAGGGTGAAATTGGGACATGTCATCAATTTGCATGAAAAGGTCTGTTTTTCGGTACCTTTGCCTCCAAACGAACTCACACAAATAGCTGTCCACTAAAGATCAGTGTGTGCCGCATTGGCGTTTATTCTGCATCTTGTAGACGTGCCAAAGAGAATCGATGGTTTGTGTGTGAGCTCCAGTCGTTCGATCCACAAAGTTTTCGGTATGATTAACCGTTTCATGAGAATAATTCATGTTAATCATCGTTTCAATTCCTTGGTATGATGCCCACATATCGGAGATAATGATTGAGCCGGGAGCGATGCAGGCCTGGATTGTGTCCATCAAAGTGGCCGCAGTTCGATCTGGCACTGCATACATGAACGCCTCTTTAGTTTCCCGGCAGATCCCTCCGAAAATTCACTGCTGGGGAAGGACTCGCCCTGCGTGGCTTTTACGGTGAGATATAAGCGTTTCATCGAGCTCGACGTGTAGACCTGGGCCGCCGATAACTGTTGGAGTCTGCAAAAACCGCCATGCGCAAACTTCGCGAAGAAAGTTCTTCCAATCAACAGCGGTCGTGTGGCTAATAGATAATTCCTCTGAGCAGAATTTGATTTTTGCCAAATTTTTGGACCAGCAATAAATGAATAGAATTACTGTCCTAAACTCCATCCTAGACCGGTCCAGCCAAGTTCCCTTTCGAAGACCGATTTCTTGCCGACATTGTCGGGCATTACGCCTCCACCTGTCAGAAACAGTTGAAAGTGTCATTTTGTGGCCATTGTTGCATAAACGTTGCTGATGGATCACTCCGTGGCTTTGCAAAAAACGTATTGCCGTCTACTTGTCATGAACGAGAGTTGAAAGCGTCAGAAAGTTCATTTAAGGTTTTACGTCCGAACGGAGAAAATGTTTGCAGAAAGTGAGCCTAGATGCGGATAAGGAATTGTTTTCATCAAAAATAGGTCAAGGTTGTGTGCGTACATCTAATTGGAGCTGTCAAAAGTGGCGGGGCTTAACTTTTCGCGCATGCACTTTTTGCATTATTGGCGGGGCTTATCTGGAAAAGATCCCAATCGACCTTCGATTCACAGAAAGGGAGTGAAACAAAAATGAGTGTGTTATTGATTGAAGCTCATTTCTACGTTTTTCAAAATTGAAATGTTTGGGAAGAGCGACGGTCTTGTAATTCCTCAGAGGCTCACCAGTTCTAGCTTCCCATTGCACGTCCTTAAACGACCGTTTGATGCATAGAATGAATCGATGAGAGCCTACCACTTCAACGGATTCTACCGTCTTAAAATTGACTCTGAAGGCAGAAGGTAAACTGCTGCTTCTGTATGCTAATTTGCATGAACACTGATGTTCGCTCATCACGTGATCACTGAAGATCACTCCTATGTTCTGCGTGTTAGAAACGGAAACCATATAGCCTAGCTAAATAAATTACTCAGTTCGGAACAATGTTTCCGGAAACTGGTTTTACACTGTTTGAATTTGTTTAAACATCTCAAAAGGGACACAAATTCAAATGTGAGTGCGACGAACTGTGAACAGTAGAACGAGAAAGCACGTGGCTGATGAGGTCACCGTTCGATTCTACGGTGAGTCATCGAATCGAGGCAGTTGAACATAGGTTACTGGGTTCTGTATTGGCTTATTACAATCCTAAATGTAAACCAAACAGTGTTCATATTGTATTGTTGTGTATTGCATGGTATTGTATTATATTGTATTGTATTGTGTTGTATTGTATTGTATTGTGTTGTGTTGTATTGTATTGTATTGTATTGTATTGTATTTCAACCAAAACGTCCATCCTTGGGTGACGCAAGACCGTTAAACACTACTCAACTGGCTGATGATGTTCAATCTCATCATCGAGGTTATCTGAGGACAAACATTTCACCTCCTGTGTTACTAATATTCGCTTCTTTGTCAAACATACATCTGCGTGTGCGGTTCAGCGTTTAGGGCTGTTGACTTCCCTTTGAAGATTGTTGACGTAACTGCCAAGTCCGGGATTCACCTGCATTGGTCGCACTAGTATAGGTATTCTGTCTGTTCTGCTTCTCGGTGGTAGCTCTGTTTTATACCGGACCTCGTGATGAGGTTCGTGGGAGACTGTCCCACAAACGGCTCAAGATAGAAAACAGTTGAAAGAAAATGTCCAGGCCTCATGCGCCTCCTGGCGCGTAGAGAATTAAGGTTAACGTAAGGTCATGTGATGCGGCTAATGGACGCTCTGTGACAGAGTCAACGTCAAAGTATCCAAGAGTTCTTCTAGGCCTAAATCATTCTGCTGTTTCATGAAGTCGGCACGGTTGTTGACCGTTGAGTGTTAGCATGTCGTATCCACATAGACAACGTTACCGCGTCGACGGAGAATATTACACGGGATCCATTTCTCATACCTACCTCTGTAGTCTCTGGCTAAACAATCTGGCCTTCATTAAACGTGCATGTCCGGGCACCGTGATGACGGCTGAACTGCTCTTACATTTGAACATTCCGCTGCCCCGCTCTATTGGTATTTGGCCGGATGCTGTCGTGTGATGGGCGGACCCTGCGCCCAGATATAACTTCGGCTGGAGATACTCCGTTGAATGTATTAGGATTCGGTATCACTCGATAAGCCAGCAAGAACCGTTGTCGGTCCTTTCCCTCTTGACTTCTGAAGGTAAATTGACTGTCATTGTCAAACACAGTAGTCTCTGGGGTTCCGAAACGACTAAATAGGCGCCTGAGTTCCAGGGACGTAGTGGCGGTTGTTGGGCTGTTCACCAGAGAGAGTTCCGGCCACTTACTATAAGCGTCAACAACGACCAGGATAGGAAGGCGAGACTAGGGTTGAGTCGGTTGTGGCCTCGAACTGAGTTGAGCGTTAACTGGTAACTTGGCGGCAAATTGCATGCGTGATTTGGTAAGCTCCCCGATCTGGGTGTCCATCGAGGGCCAATAAATATAATTACTTTCATTCTGTTGGTGCCAGGGTGGCCTTTGTGAAACTGCTTGAGAACGGTTCGATGTAGCGCTGTATGGATGAACACACGTTCAAAAAACCAATGACATCCGTCAACCAAGAATAATGATTTGCGCAAATTGAAGAAGAGTCCTAGCTCTTTTTGGGTGAGAGTATGCGGCCAATAAGTTTGATGGTAAATTCCGCTAGCTATGCAAAGGAGCGATTGTTTGTGCTCATGACTGATGGGTCAGTCTGTTTGGAAGATGGTATTCGACTACAACTTCCACCAGCCAACTGACTTATGTTTCTCCGTCGGATGATGTTTCCTGTTCCACTACATCGTGGTTTGTGTGACTGATGGAGGATGAGCACCAGTCTCCTCAAATTATACCAGTTCCTCTTTTGGACATAAGTGGTAAGTAGATATTTATGAGGCAATGCGAACAAAGGGGAACAGGGGAAGTATAGCGCACCCATTCGAAATAGACCGGCAATGAATCAGCCATACCCGACGTGACACACCGTAACACATAAGTGGGAAGAAAGGGGAAGATCAATGCTCACTCACTTTTTCAGGGTTATTTGGTCGGTTTACCTGAGCGTACATTTTCTGACAAAACTGTATCGACCAGTGCATTTTTTGAATGATGTGGTTTCAAGCAGTGAGCAGTCTTCAGTGATCTGTCTGGCTGTGGCCGCCATTTACCTGGATGAATAGTATTCAGTGTGCCCAAGCAATCTGTTCACTTAGTTTAAACCAAATGATTTGCACTGGATTTTCAGTGGTGCATATCTAAGGCGAAACCCGCCGATCGGGTTCTGACTTCAGAAATGTTGGCCTGGCAACGTGCGCTGAAGGGGTCACACTAACTAATTGAAATTTCATTTGGATCTCTCCGGTAAAGATGTCGCTCCGTAACTGCAACTCACTCTTACTCCAGCAGTCCTCAGCGTTGACACATGCATACTCATGCGTGGACTGGTGTCACGTGAGTGATGCTTTGTTGCCCGACAGCCTCGATTCGATGACCAGTAACCATTCTGGTTATATTGCTCGTTGGTCCGGATTCAAAACACGGTCTTAGACAAGGATATGCGTTACTGACGATCTCTTACGAGAACGAAATCCGGGCTTATTGGATGCACTTCTGTGTTACTGGAACAGAGAACGTGTGTCAATGTTAAGGACTACGAAAACAAGAAAGATGGGCAGTACAATCGAACGATGCCAGTTAACCCCTCTTCATAGTCATAAATCCAGGGGAGTACTTAGTTCTGGGACACCTCAGGGTGCAATACTATCAACCATCTGTCGGCAGTTTTTATATCGATACAACCTGAAACCAACGATATTCCACTTCTGAAGTACAAAGATGATGTAAAGTTCGGTTCCATTCTCAGATTGCAGTACTTCGGGCTCATCTGGACGATGTTGCACACTGGTCCACCGGAAGACTTTTGTCGTTAAACACATCGAAGTGTCTCGATATCACTTTTTTCCCTTCTCAAAGGAACTAAACTGCAAGATGATGTCGTTACTCTGCACATTAACGGCTTTTGTCTACAAGCTTCTTCTTCAGTGAAGACACTAAGTGGTCTAAGCATGTTGACTACGTCTGTGCAAAAGTGAGATGCCGCTTCTTCTTTTCTCTTCTTTTAAAGTTAGTCACTTCACATAATCTTCTTTTGAACTTTGTAAGAGTATGAGCTCTCTCTGTGTTTATATTAACTTACTTAATCTTCTCCACGCCAGAAGGCGCATAAGGCCTGGACATTTTCCTTCCATTGTTTTCTGTCTTGAGCCGCCTGTCGAACAGTATCCCATGAAGACCAAACCGTTCTATCTTTTTCCTTCTCAATAGTTCGGCGCCATGTTGTTTTCGGTCTTCCTCTTCTTCTTTTCCCCTTTGGTTTCCACACCAGGGCAACAGCACAGTCACTGGATGGATGCTTTCTCAGCACATGACCAATCCAGTTCCATCTTCTCCTTCTTACTTCATCTCGGACACTCTCTATTTTCGCTAACATCAGTACCCTTTCATTAGTGAAGTGTTGTTGCCATCGAATTCTGAGGATTTTTCTCAGACACTTATTTTGGAAGGTATCCAGCTTTGTCTCTTCTTTTTTGGTCATCTTCCAAGTTTCGCATCCATACAGCAGCACGGAGAGTACCAGAGTCTTGAATAATAATACCTTGGTCTTCCTTCCAATGTCTCTGGCAAAAAGTACTTTGGATAGCTTGCGGAAAGCTGCACTCGCCAGAGCCATTCTTCTCTGAATGTCAACTGTACTGCCACCATCATGGGTCACTTCTGCACCGAGGTAAATGAATCGCTCCACCTCTTCTACATCAGTTTGCCCTACTCGCAGTATATCTACCTTCTCGCTGTTCACCTTCATCATCTTGCATTTCTGGGCGTTCAGCTTGAGACCAACATATCTTGCATTTTCTTCTAGTCTTGTAGTTTTCGTTTGGATTTGGTCGAAAGTAGATGAGAGTAGGGCTATATCATCAGCAAAGTCTAGGTCTTCAAGTACCGTGTTGAAGTCCCATTCTATACCACCTGCTCACCTGTAATCTTCTCTGGTTTGCCAAGAAAAGACTTGAAGCTTATATCCCGGTCTTTAGGCTTATTACAGTGGGATTCCGTACGTTTCGCTAGTTGAATATTTAGTATCTCATCGCTTGAACTTTTATCAGATGACTTGGTTTTGTTGCTACCCATCTCTGAAACTTATGATCTCCCTTCATTCACTGATAACCCCTCCCACATCTACCATTTCTCTACCGAGGCTGGTCTCAGCCTCAATTTATCAAAATGGTTTGAGTGTCTCTTCACCCTCTCGCGTTTCTGTCAGAACGGATCCGGTGTCTCTCGCATCTATACTCGTACCGCGTGTTTCATCTGGTGAATACCTTGGTTTGACGATTGATTGTTCTCTCCATTGGACGTTACACATTCAAACTCTTGTCAGTGCGTTACGTCGCCTATCCTACCAAATTCGTAAACTGAGGCAGTTTCGTGCGAGTCCATCTGTCATTAATTCTTTTGTTTCTCAATGTGTTCTTCCTCTCATTCTTTACTGTTACTCCATCGTTTTTCCTGGTCTTCTAAAAAATGACTACTATCTTTTGCGACAGGGACTCACTGTTGTCAGTCGTGTTTCTTCTATTCCTTTATGTGATCTCATATCCACATTGGCTCGTGTGAAAAATTTGCTCACAGAATTCTCAGTAATCCCACTCATCCTCTGCATACACCACTATTGTCCTGCTACTCCCATCCCTCCACTGGATCCAAATTTAGACTAATTTCTTCTCGTATTAACGTGCACAGGAACTCTCTCATACCCTACTTGGCCCGTGTTCTCACGAACAAGGAAAAAGTACTTATGGATCTTCTTAATAGGTTTCTCTCATAGCTTTTTGTTAGCCGTTACACCAACATTATCACTGCCAGTTTTTGTTTTCGTCATTTGCAACGAGCGTGGTTAGTTTTATTGGCTGAAATGTTAGCGATCTGTTAACAAAAGTCTTTACAATACAATACAATACAATACAATACAATACAATACAATACAATACAATCCTTTGCACCGACGGGTGAATAAAGCAATATCTTGTCTAGTGTCTTATGGCGTGTTTTTGAAAATTTCCATTTGATTTTTGAATACGAATGAAGTTTCTAATTTGTGTTAGCAACCGAACCGTCGTGGACTTTTCTGTACCCGGCTGGAACCTAGTTTTCTTCCGTTACATCAGTTGTCCGACACTTCACCCTCCCCGAAACTTTCACCCCCCGTTCGCAGTTTTGATCGAATCACAAGTTGCTGAAATCAGATTAACTTTCCCCCCATCTCTTTCCAGTACTTTTTCCTAATCCTTTTAAATCAACTATCGCTTCCATCATCATCATCAGCAGCAGCAGTCCGACTCGTTCAGGTAGCATTATTGAAAATTTACTGTCTGATCGCGTGATAGTAGTCATCACTGTCTGTAAAAGCCTACTTCTGGATAGTAAGTTCAGAGTAGAGGGATTTGATTGTGAAACAGTTATCGGCATTTGATGTTCGTCGTCTGTCACAAACAGAAAGCATTTCAGTCTCATCGCAATGGCAGAATTGATTGATAATTAAATAGATATCTTGAACGCAAAATATCGGTGAATAGTGTTGGTGGGGGGGGGTAACGCCGCGGTAGCTTCGATCTCATCGATCGCGGAGGATGCGTTCCAGAGCTCTCCTCAAAAAGTAAAAATCTGCGACATAAAAACCATATGTTTATATGTATTTTTTAAATATTTTAAAATCTTAAAACCCGCCTACACCCTTACAAACATTTCCTGCGTGTTTATATTGTCTTATATATTGTATGTACTACGCTCAAACCAGCCTTTACAGGCAGTAAATTCAATCTTTACTGTGGAATTCAGCTGTAGTTCTACGTTGCTGGTCGCCATCTATTGTATTGTATTGCAAAGATACGTCTGTTAGCGTATCGCTAACATTTCGGCTAAAACGTTCAACACCATTTAAAAAATATTCAAAAGGAGTACTTGACTTTCCATACCACCAAGAATTGACAAACGTATTCACACCACTTCCATTCCTCATTCTGCGTCGTTCTGTCTTGGCGAGCACAGTGAACGGAACCGTCAACATCAGCATTACGCCATGGGTTTTGGACATTGACAACACCTGTGTTGTGGTGAATGCGAGAGTCAAAAGCACTGATCAAATCCGATAGTTTCCCACAGAGAGAGAGAGTGGATGTTTGCGCTCACGACGAATGGAACAGTCAGTTTAGATAGCGGTGTGCGACTAAGGGCATTCTTACAAATGGGCTCATTTTCCTCTCATTATACGATGGTGTTTCTTGATGCTCAAACTTGAGATTCGTATGATTGACCGCATGAGCGTGTTAATCTCCTTCAAATATAAAAACTCCTCTCTCGAATACATGTAGTGAGTAGACATTTGTGTTAGAACCACCAATGTTTCGAGCACAACGGAATTCGGTGCAGCCGTTCAAAAGGTGCACACGTCTAGAGCATCCCTGTATACACCACTCTATCATGAAGTTACTTGGCCTTCTCTCCGATGATAATGGCATCCAAGGGGATGTTGTTCTTGCCGAAGTCTTCAATCCAACTCCCGAAAGCAAAGGCGATCCAGATTACAGCCTATTCACGTCCACTCACGACTCATTTCACGACGTCAATCTTATATTCTTTTCATCTTTCTTAATATAACGAACTGTGGACTCATTGATCCCGTAATGGCAACCTACAGCGGCGAAGCTGTTCGCTTTGCTCAAGATACACAATTGTTTCAGCCTTCCGGCGATCGTAAGCATCATCCATTGACGATTGGGCACTGTTCCGGAAACAACAGAAGTAGTAAATCGTTTTGGAAATATAACGAAGGGCTTGACTACGCATGAAAAGCACAATAGCTTCCGGTGTATGGAATCAACTGGATAAACTTAGCATGCACCAGAAACAAAGAAACTAACTGTCCGCAGAAATCCGCGATAGAGTGAAGCCGCAAAAGTAGAAGCGTGATTTAGCGAGGGATTGCTGTATAAATAGTAAATGAGGTAATAATATACCTAATTATTCAGCAACTGAGTAAACCGCTCATTGATTGAATATTCAATAACTTACTAGCCACTTAATTTCTTCCTTACTTGTTTAACTACTAACTTAATTACTCACAAGCGTGTTTACGGATTGAGGCCATGTAACTCTTATCATGTTACTGGGTAACTTATACAAAATAACATGCCATACCGTGGTCTCAAATCCTATTCCTTGGAGTTTGATCAGCCTCAACAGGAGTAAAACAGTTGAAATGGGCTGGTTAAATCACCTTCAGACCAGTCCTCCATTCTGATTTTCACCATTCTCCTACAAACTGCATTATGATTTTGGGGCTATTCTTGTATGGACATTCCGGAAAAGCTGTCGATTTCCAATGGAAGAAAAGCGACAGAGCCTTTTCCCACCCAAGAAAAGGCTCTGTTACCCACCAACCTAACAGCCCTCGGTTCGAACCCCGGCGGGGCCACTGAACTTCGTGTGCTCCTGTCTAGGCCCGGGTAACCTGACAGTATATCAGCCCTCGTGCGGCCCACGGATTGCATGGCAGCATGCATCGTAAGGATGTGACGGCTGTCTGATTATTTATCCATTCTATTATTCCCACCCAAGAAGTAGGTATCACGCGCGGATGCTCCACAAAGAGTAACAGTGTTAAATATATAGTTGCTATAACGTCCGCACATCTACACACCAGCAGTGTGGTCGATCGATAATGGTTAGACGCATGCTGCTTTCTCTTTATTCCTATTGGTTAACTCATCTGCGAGAGAAATGATCATCATCACAATCTTGCATGAGAATCACGTGTCCACTGCGTGCGCTCTCCCTCGGTTCCAAGACGGGCAAATCCGGTGCTTACGTGTGCAAATTACTTGAATACATTACGAGGAAGAATTCATCGGACTGATGTGTGGAGCTGATGCATTAATCTTATCTTTTCAAGTAGCCATTTATTATTCTAAACGCTTTGTCTGCCATTTATCGACAATTTTCTTTTGTTATCTCCCCATTCTCGTTCCCGTCGCCAAATCCTCAATCAGCATCGTGGTTATGTGTGGACTGATATTAGTTCTTTCCAAACCGCAAATTTATTGTTCCAAGCATGTTCGATTGTCATTTACTAACAGGTATCTTTTATCCCCTCTCTCCCTGCCCCGTCGCCATATCCTCAATCAGCTCGACTGGACAGTGTGAAGAACTATTTGTCCATTCGTTGCGTGCCCTATCCACTACAAGAACGTGTAATTCAATGGTTCGATTACCTGTGGTATACAAATAAAATCACCGATGAAGACAATGTGCTCAATAGTCTACCGGACAAATTGAAAGCAGAAATTGCAATCCAAATGCATTTGGATACGTTGAAAAGGGTGGAAATATTTCAAAATACCGAGGATGGTTTCCTCTCTGAGTTGGTTCTCCGGTTACGCATGGTGCTGTTTGCTCCGGGCGATTATGTATGTCGGAAAGGTAAGACAGCTTTATAGCTGGATAGGAGCCATTTCAGTTTAGCCCAGATTCGAATGATAAACCGGTGTGTACGAGCCGAATGGTTTTTGCGTTCAAAGTTGCTCAAAGTTTATGTATCGTTCACTAACGTTTCTTGAAATGCACTTTTTCGACGTTGAACCTCTATTCCTACATAATTCGATCATCACGTCGTTTATTTGCTTCAACTGTTTGATGATTGGGCCCTGTACACTCAGTTTGGTTCCAAATTCACGTGTTCCTGAGTTGTTGGTGTGGCCAAGTTTTGTACCTGATCACGAAGTGAAACAATTGGAGTTGGTTCTAGATATTCACGTTAATTATTGTTTATAGTATCGTATTGTGTTTTGGCTATCTTCAGAAAGGGAACCAAGCGCCACTCTAATAATTCGTGAGTCAGTTGTGTCTTTCACTTGGACAAAGAGCGGCCGAATCCCTAGACTGCTTGCCGCGTTCTTAGAATTCACACGTGATTGCTTCGGACTTTTTTCAGGAAGCGCTGTATGCTTCCTCACCCGTGTTGATAATGCGTCATTTTCGAATCGGTTGTAACGTGAACTTCTATTGAAAAGGAGGGCGGTTTCGTGGTTCAGAAGGTTCCTAACTACGTGAATGTGTTCTCGCGATCTTGTTTGTTCGCATTCGTTGAGGTTTAGGGCAACGCAGGTGAAGCGATACCGCTCACTGTGTAAACTCAAGAGCTCCCGCAACCGGGATCAAAAATAGCCATATATAGCCTTCCACCCAACACCAACAAATTTTGACCTTGAAACGAGCAACCTTCAAGGTCACTCTTTAAACACTAGAAATAAATTGTACCATTCTCACTCCTCCATATTCACACAATCACCTACCACCTGTACATTCTTGTCAGTTGGACCCATCATGCCAGTGAGCATCTACCCATAATTTTGAAAAATGGGGGGTGTTCGGCTTATTCCAATACAGGTTGATAAGTCTGCTAGTTTAAGCATCGCCGACCCTTTCGTCACAGCAACGCAGTGAGTAATATTTTTTCTGGGATGGTGAAGCATGCGAATTAACATTTCCGCTCCGATCACCTGCATGAACTGAGTAGAATTCAGCGACAGTTATCTTGTTTGAGCAATTCTGTGTATTTTTTCGTACTTCTAGCATCAGTTGCCGACTGATTACTACTCACCGAGTTGCACTGACACAATCGATTTCTTTGATGAGATATCAGCTGATCAACTAGTGATCGTCTGTTCTGTGCTCAGTCGACCAATGGGAGCTCACTGAATATCGTCATAACCGATGATGAATTCCCGATCAATAAATTCAGTCTAATGAACCTCGTTTTCACTCTCATTATTAATAAGCTGGATTTTCGCTGTATTTCATCGATCGCTTCCATGAACAAAAGTTAAATCGAAGCAGAGTTGGTAAAACCACATGTGGTGTTAATTTTTCAATAGAATTCAGACAGTTTGTTTTGGCCTCACCTGATACTACTACTCACAGGTAGCTTTCATGCTCAACAATAAGATCCAGTTGATGAAATATATAAGACTTGCGATTTACTTGCCGGAACGTTAGGGTCTTTCGTAAAGAGTGTCATTTTTCGTATACGAAGAGGAGCGTGCATATTCGGAGTCACAGTGTGATTTTGGTGCAAAGGGGTCGATAATAGATATGATATTCTCTTTTAGCCAACTTCAGGAGAAGTACATAGAGCAGCGGATGCCGCTATATGTTGCTTTTATTGATCTCACCAAAACATTTGCTTTGGTCAGCAGAGAGTGGCTTTACAAAACCCTGTCGAAAATTGGGTGTCCACCAAGACTGTTGAGCATCATCACAAGAAGAAAGGCACAGTTCAATTCAATGTTAGTTCATCAGAGCCGTTTGACATTCGCAGAGGTATTAAACAATGTTTGTGTGCTTGCTCCAACACTTTCTGGGATGTATTTTACTTTGGTACTGAAACAGGCATTAAAAAATGCAGAAGAGGATATCTACA
This sequence comes from Zacco platypus, assembly GCA_038088235.1. NCBI lineage: Eukaryota > Metazoa > Chordata > Actinopteri > Cypriniformes > Xenocyprididae > Zacco > Zacco platypus. The sequence goes on along the minus strand of JBBHEA010000087.1, from coordinate 25,701 downwards.
TCCGAACCAGATCTGAAGGAAGCTTGTTCAACCTTCCTCGATTCAAGACCAAGACTAAAGTGAGCAAGATCCTGATCAGAGATCTACTGCATGCCGACGCTGATACAATTGTCGCTCATAGTCAGCTCGAACTTCAGTCACTAATGGACCGCTTCTCCATGGCCTATAAAGACTTCGGGCTGACCATCAGCCTAAAGAAAACGACTGTTTTAGGCCAAGATAAACGCGCACCACCAATCATCACCATCAACGGTCACCAACTGGATGTGACACAACAGTTTATATACCTTGGTTCGACTATCCATGATAGCCTCTCTCTGGATGCTGAAATCGACAAAAAAATTGAAAAGACGTCCTTGACCGTTGCTTGTTTGATAACATGAGTATGGGCAAACCCCTTGCTCACTAAAAGGACTAGAATTGTAGTCTATAATGCGTACGTACTTAACACCTTACTGTGCGGGAGTGAGACGTTGACCACGTATATATATATATATATATATATATATATTTATATATATATATTCGTGCAGTTGCCGAAGGAACGATATTCCCCAGCAAAATCAACTTCCAAGGCCGCTCGAATCGACTTATACTGCCAGGCGGCACAAAATCTATAGATCGTCTCATTTCAGACGACTTGCGTCTTCCCACAATGTGGGCAGGACCCTGATGGTATAGTTCAAGTGGGCGTACATGAACACGTCCGTCGACGCAAACTAGAGACCCAGCCGATAGCCGAGTTGTAGAGTCTCGCCGGAAGTGTCGCCGCTTTCGACAACAAGGCAGAAAGCCACCTGTATATGGGGAGCGCCCAGTCAGTTCTAAACAGAACTTTCCGCAACGTACCACGAGGAGGAGGCTCTCCCACGCATCTCAGGCCTTGATTTAACAACAGCCAGAGTCCGCCCCCCCCCCCAAGGTAGACTGAGACAACAACCAGACCCACCGTTACCGACATCCTATTATTAGAGCATCGATGCAATGTGATAGTCATATTTACTTCCGCCTGTTAACCGCGCTCCGTTGAATTTCTTCACTTTGACATCCAGAGCACTGGACAGAAATCACATTGCAAGAACGGCCGCAACACACGATATTCCCAGTCGGTCACCCATGCAAGTAATAACCGAGCCCAACGTTGCTTAACTTCGGTGATCAGATGAGAACCGGTGTCTTCAGCGTGGTATGGTTGTGGCCATACTACACTATACTATACTATATTATATTATACTATACTATACTATACTATATACTTTACTACATTATACTATACGATATAGTTTCCTATACTATACTATTCTATACTATTTTATACTACTCTATACTATACTATAATATACGACACACTACATACTAGCTTTTTCAAACAAAGACGAAATCTCTTTGTTTTTGCTGTAATGGAGTAAAAAACTCCGATGCAGAACACCTTATTTAAAAACCTGAGCCACGTACTGCGATATTTGTAAAATTTCCACGTCAGAAGTTTTCTGAGAAAGCACACATATTTAAGTCATAACCTTACTTACCGAAACGTCTCGGAGTTGAATGAATGAGGTAAAACTGCATGCGACGAGAACCAATATTGCGATTCAAACTATATAACCATTTGAAAATTTGAAAACTCACCAAATCAATAAAACTATTGATTAGATTTTGTCTAGCCCTAGTAGGTCGGTCTTTGAATTTCAGAATACATTTAGACCCCGATGAAAATGTTCATCTGCGCAACTTACCTTGATTCCATCTCAGTGCGCACTAAAAAGGAGAAAATTGGAAGACTCAATCCCCCGGAAAAAGAGTTACTCTTCCTCCCCATGCTCTGATTTGCATACGTCTCTTCCTCTTTCAGGCGAAATTGGTAAGCAAATGTTCATCGTGAATCGCGGTCGACTGCACGTCCTGGCGGATGACGGTAGAACAATTTTGGCTACACTACGGGCTGGAAGTTACTTTGGAGAATTGTCGATTCTGAATTTGGGGCACTATGGCAATCGGCGTACGGCCTCGGTGCGTTCGGTTGGCTATTCAGATCTATTCCGATTGTCCAAATCGGATCTGTGGGAGGTGCTCAAAGATTATCCGGGGGCACGACGCAAATTGGAACTGCATGCGTACAAGAAGATTGGGGAATATAAAATAAACGCATCACAGGGGTCAGGTAAGCCTCATTCCGTTGTGCAACTCAAGCTGTTTTTTATAATAAAAAACGGATAGAGTACCCCAATTGGTACCGGTAAAGAAGTACTTCGGCGGCCAATTGTTCACCTCTCATATGCTATTATTATCAGGTGTTTGTCGCGAAAAATTAAAAAGTTACTAATTGGTAAAATTCGAACTTCATCGTTGTATTTTTAAACGGAATGACTTAACTTTATCTACGCCGTCTGCTAGACAGAAGTTGGGACCTAGGCTGAACCGAGGAACTGAAGATATCTGTTAGCGACTATGCGTAGTCCAAATGAAGCAGGATGACTGTCACGCCCCCACACGAACAGCCCGCGGCAAGGATCGATCATGGTTATGCGGGTGACGCCTTATTCCGTTTTCTATTGGTTAACTCATCTTGTAGCAAGAAGACGGTAGCGAATAAAGCACAATCTTTATTGGCCAGGAAGGTTACCAAACTACACGAACATGGTTCAATATATAGGCTGTATTCCGAACCTTAACGTGCGCCAAATCCTATTGGCTGCGTTCGTTACCTTCATGTTCCGATTAGCGGGCCACCGCGACATTCCTTCACCGCTTCTTCTTTCGTAGCTGCGCTTCTATGTTTCGGATGCTCTCCATCCTGGATCCGTTCCAACGCTCTCGATTTGCTTACCCTTGGTAAGGCCGCTCGGCTAGCGGTGGAACTCGGGCGAGCTTCCGTCATCGCATTTGTCGGAATTCGTCGTCGTCCCAGTTGATCACCTGTTATTCTCCTTCGATTTGTTCCACCGCCGCTTGCCATACCCGGCTTTCCTGCCACTTTCTTGGTTAACCACTTTCCCCGCTGCCTGGAACGGCGCCTTGACCGATCTTGTGCCTTTTCTTCGATTTCCATTTCCTTGTTCTTCGTTGGCACCCATACAATCTGACAGCTTACGTCGTCAGAGGTCGACAACGAGGCCATAATTGTAGTGGTGCCAACGAAGAAGAAGGAAACGGAAATAGAAGAAAAGGCACAAGATCGGTCAAGGCGCCGTTCCATGCAGCGGGGAAAGTGGCCAACCAGGAAAGTGACAAGAAAGTTGGGTAAGTCAGGCGGCGGTGGAACTAATCGAAGGAAAATGGCAGGTGACCAACTCGGAGGACGACAAATTCCGACAAATGCGATGATGGAAGCTCGCCCGAGTTCCACCGCTAGCCGAGCGGCCTTACCAAGGGTAAGCAAATCGAGAGCGTTGGAACGGATCCAGGATGGAGAGCATCCGAAACATAGAAGCGCAGCTACGAAAGAAGAAGCGGTGAAGGAATGTCGCGGTGGCCCGCTAATCGGAACATGAAGGTAACGAACGCAGCCAATAGGATTTGGCGCACGTTAAGGTTCGGAATACAGCCTATATATTGAACCATGTTCGTGTAGTTTGGTAACCTTCCTGGCCAATAAAGATTGTGCTTTATTCGCTACCGTCTTCTTGCTACATTGGTGCCGTGACCAATCAGGATGAAGTTACTCTGGCCAACGCAATTCTCAGAAGGCGATGTGGAGGCGTGGTTGGACGAGTTTGAGGCAATCGCCGCATGCAATGGAGTGAAGGGCGATAACGGCTTACTGACTGCGCTGGGCACGCTACTCACTGGGAGAGCGAAGGCCGCGTTCCTGTTGGCACGGAATACGAAAGCTGGGTGTTCATTCAGTGAAGTGCGATCAGCGTTGTATGCGGAATTCGGGAAGGAAGTGGATCGCCAGTGCGCGTTGGCAGAGTTTCATAACTGAAGGTGGGAGGAGAGCGAGGATTTGATGGTGTATTTTCAACGGATGAGCAGGAAGCTGGCGATCGGGTTGCCAGAGCTGGATCAAACGGCAAAGGATCGACTATTGAGGGATCAATTCATTCGTGGCATACCAGAACCCCTCAGGGACAAAGTGCAACTGGTGGCAGCTGCAGGTGTGAGAAGTACGAACGAGTTGGTGGCGATCGCTCAGAGTCTGGATAAACGAACGGCAATTGCGAGAGTCCAGCCAGTGGACCTGGAAAGCAGATTGAATGAACTGACAATGATGGTAAAGAAGCTGACGGCTGAGCGTGATGAGAACAAGAATATGGAAAGAAGGCCCATGAGAAGACAAGGAGCCTTGAAATGCTTCCGGTGTAACCGACTAGGCCATATTGCGAGATTCTGTACAAACAAAAATTTTTATGCTTGCTTTTCCTTTTGGCCATCTACAACACGTGCACCTAAGTTGCAGTTAAATATTCAAGGTGTTATGGTGCCAGCGATAGTTGACACTGGGGCAGGGGTATCAATTACAAGAAAAGTAGATGGGTTTCCAGTACATCAGTCATCAATACGCATGCAAGCGATTGAGGGACATCTGTTGTCGGTTAAAGGCGTCCAGCGCTTACGAGTTAGAATCGGTGAAACATGGATTGTTCACACTTGGTTCATTGTAGGAGTTAGAGAGGCAATGATGGGTGTCGATCTCCTACGAAGACTGAATGCGAAAGTCGACTTGGGAAAGAATTTGTTGTATGCAGGGGGAGCTATATTACAGCTCGACGGCCCGTCAGGATTATCCACCGTCAACCAGGTAAATTCAGTAGGCGTTATACCGGAGTGTCCCAGTCGTGCCATCCGAGAATGTCTCACGAAGTTTGCTCATTTGTTCACAGACGCTAATGATGACTACGGATATTGCAACTGGATGCAACATAGAATACAATTAGTTCCGGGAAAGCAGTGTAAGCCAATATTCCGTCGAGTTCCACCAAAGCTTCTGCCGGAGATCCAAAAGCAGGTAAAAGAGATGGAAGCGAAAGGGATTATCAGGCGAACAAAAAGTCCCTACTCCTCGCCGGTGCTGCTCACCAAAATGGCCGATGGAACCTATCGTTTTTGCATCGACTTCAGAGAACTGAACAGTGTGACAGTGAAGGACGCCTTCCCAACGCCCCAGACTGAGGAAATATTTTCGGAACTCCACAGTGCTAAGCTCATATCGCTCATTGATCTGCGGTCGGGATACTGGCAGCTACCAATAGCGGAGGAGGATCGCTACAAAACAGCATTCTGTGTTAATGGAAAGCAATATGAATTTCTCCGGATGCCATTTGGCCTTTGTAATGCCCCAGCGACATTTCGGCGCCTGTTATTGATGTTCCTGGATGATTTGTGCGGTGTTGTTATTTACGGTGACGATATCGCCATTTATTCCGAAACGGAAGGGGAACATTTGCAGAGGTTAACTGCCGTATTACAACGATTGGATCTCGCCGGATTGAAGCTGAGCAGGAAGAAATCGCAAATTGCGCAAGAGTCGATTGTGTGCCTTGGTCACGTTGTGGGTAATGGTGAAATCCGTCCTCTACCGGAAAAGATGGAAACCATTAAGAATTTCGCAGCCCCGAAGTCAAAGCGGCAACTCCGCTCGTTCCTGGGACTCGTTGCTTATGATTCCATGTTTGTTCCTCAGTTCTCAGAGAAGGTAGCGCCTTTGCTGAAATTACTGCACAAAGATGAACCGTTCAGATGGAATGCTGAAACAGAAAACGCATTTGAACATCTGAAAGAGTGGATTGCCAAAGGAACAGAGTGTCTATGTATTCCCAAACCGGATGAGAGCTTCACGGTAGCAGTCGACGCCAGTAACCTTGGGATCGTTGCGGTACTCTCTCAACCATCAGGAGTGATAGAGTATGCCAGTCGGGTTCACACGAGTGCGGAGCAGAAGTACTCGACCACTGAGAAGGAATGCCGCGCTATCGTGTGGGCGCTAGAAAAGTGGCGAACATACCTCCTAGCAAATCAATTTCACGTGATTTCTGACCACAAACCGTTATCATGGCTGATGACAGCGAAAGACCCACGGGGACGACTTGTAAGATGGGCGTACCGGCTTCAAGAGTTCACTTTCACCATAAGTCACATTGACGGAACGAATAATGAAATACCAGATTTGTTGTCTCGGCCCCTTGTGGAAGATATCATACCTGATCACGCAATACCGGTACAGTTGTTAAGTACCACCGACTACACACTACTAGAAGACCAAACGGAAGACGAGCTGGTGCAAATAATCTGCAGACACCTTGCAGCTGGGACGAGGCCGGAGCCCACATCACCGGAAATAAAAGAACTCTTGAGCATTTGGGATAGGCTCCAAGTGATCAACGGAAACGTGTTACTGGTGAAGGAAGAAGGAACGAATGTCAAGCTTCTATTCATCCCACAAAAGCTTAGAAACCGCGTGATACAACTTGTTCATGAGAACTCCCATATGGGAGCGGATCGAGTGTTTGATGTCCTACGAAGGAGAGTGTTTTGGCCTGGCCTACGGAAGGATGTAGCTGTATACATTCGAGAGTGCCCGAGCTGCCAAACCAGCCGCGAGATGGAAGCACAACGTCCACCTATGGAGTCGATTGAGGTCGACGATTTAATGTAAGTGTGGGGCCTGTATGTGTTTGGGCCTCTGCCAACTACACAATCCGGAAACAAGTACGTATTGGTGATGATAGACCATTTCTCCAGATGGGTCGAGGCAATACCAACCAAGGATCAGATGGGTGAGACAATCGCCAGAGCATTCGAGTTGAACGTGATTGATCGACCGTGATCGAACGTGATTGATCGATGCCAATGATAGGACGGTGGACGTCTGCGATGATGAACGCCCAGGGAAACTGCCGTCTTAGCCCTAAATCAGGAGTGTGTAGTTTCTGACCATCGGTTTTGATCTCGGTGGAGTTAGCTGCCTGGATAGTGAAGGTAATAGGTCTGAGACAGTGTTTTTAATACCGACAGGTACAACACTGACTTCTGCTCCGGTATCGATCAGGAAGCGTAGGCCAGTAGATTTGTCGAAGAGGGTGAAAAGGCGACAGGTAGCTTGTCCAGTTGTAGTGGTCACCACTACTGACTGTCCACGAAGTTTCCCGCTGTAGGAGAATTAAGGAAAGCTTTGGAGTGAGTGCACGGCGGGTGCACTTGCGGGCGTCATCGCCGAAGAGACGGTGATAATAACAGACTCCTGGGATACTTCTCTCAGAAAAAGTTCCGGGACTGGAGGTGGATCGGGAATGGCTGTTCCGATGTAAGCCAACTAACGAACATCCTTTATCAAGGTTCTGTATTTGGAAGGCTTTGTAAACTGATGTGGATTTTTGCCTCTTTAAACCTAGGTAGCCGAAAGAGGACAGCTTACAGTAAATGATGACGGAACAATGAGGGTGATGCAGCGGGTTTAACAAAAATGAATAGGCTTTCTGTCACTAATTACACCGTTTTTTCTCTCAAACCAATTTGATACACTTTCATGCCTCGATTGAGATTACACTGAGTGGAGCATCTAACACATCGTGGAACAAACGAGTGACTCATTAAATGGACTGGTGAACCGTAAAGTCCGAATATCAGCTACGCATCGCTCAATTGTGTGGTCTAATAAAGCAGCAATCAGTGTAATCTCAATCGAGGCATAACAATGTATCAAATTGGTTCAAGAGAAAAAAACGGTGTGATCAGGACGTTGTCTATATGTACTGGGTAAAGAAATTTTACAGCACATCATTCTCGCTCGAACAGTCCTCAGCGCTCACACGTGATTTCTTCGATCCGCTCACACCAAAAGGAAGCACTAGACCCGGGTTTCGCTCTTATTATCGCTTATCAGTAGTGCAGATCCATGGCCGAACCCGAATTTGAAATCGAGTAATCTGATATGCGAGGCAGGAACGTTCACCGTTACGCCACCATCGCACGCTGAACAGTTCGGATTAATCACTTATGAACGCATGAACTGATGTCATCTGAGTGATGCGTTATGTCAAACTGCTTCGATTCGATAATCCAGTCAGCAAACCGCAATGAAGAGATGAGCCAAGTAAATGTCCCCGATCTTGCCTCATTTCCAACCTGTACGAGTCGGCGGCTGGCTGAAATGATCGAGCCTTACCGTGAGTTTTCTATAAATGATATAGCCGAATATGGGTATTGCGACTGGATCAAACACGAGATACCGCTGGACCGAAGACCCTTCAGACCGTTTGCACAACGCAGAGTTTCATTGACTCTGGAAACTGAAATACGCCAACAAGTGAGGATTGTGTTGACGGAAGGCATAATTGAAGAAACAACGCGTAAGTACAACTCCCCTATATTAACAGTTAAGAAGCCGAATGGGAAGTTTAGTTTTTGTGTTGATTCCAGACGGCTAAACGGGGTTACGATCGGCCGTATCACGAACGTTCCAGCAATTATAGAGATTTTTCTACCAGTTTTAAAATGCCAAGCTATTCACTGCTCGATCTACGGTTGGAGTACTGGCAAGTAGCAATTAAGAAAGAAGATCTTTACAAAACAGCTTTCACTGTTGGGGACAAGCAATACTGTTTCAAAAAGATGCCTTTCGGGTTGTTTGGTGCGCCATCCACTTTCAGGTCACTCATGTTGAAGGTTCTGGACGGGCTGTCCAACACAGCTGTATATGGTGATGACATCATTATCTAGAATGCCAATGAAACAGAGCATGCCTCAGCAGTGGTCGCAATCATACAGCGGATAAAGGATGCCGGTTTGAAAATCAATGAACCCTAGACTCAGATTGCAAAACAATCGGTGACATTACTTGGTCACAAAGTTGGTTACGGAAACATCGAGCCTTTACCAGAGAAACTGCTTGTAGAATCCGCAGCTAGATCCTACAGATTTCGGCTTAAAACGGTATATTCAATCTGACGCGTTCCCGAGTAGAAGAAGACGGTTCGTAGACAGTGAATATATATTGAAGCTTTGGATGAATCAGTGTTAGTCAGGAACGGTTCTAATAAAAATCAGTATAGTATAAAAAGGGTGGAAACGTACGATCGAAGTGAAGTGAAGTGAAGTGACTGCAGTGCAGTCAGTAGTCAGCAGAGGGCAGAATTACGGAGTCAGCAGAAACAGTTAAAACGATGACGCTACTTAGCGTACCACTCAGCAAATGCAGCGTAGAGAATTAAATCGCGCGCAAAAATCCGAAAAGAATATATATAAGAAACCCAAGCCGTCACATAGAAAAGTTCCCACGGGCTGCCCGTAGCCTGGTGGCGCGGTGGTATAGGCTGTGGACGCTAGCTCTCCCGCGACGGTGGGTTCGAAACTGTGGTGGTGCGACCTTTTGGGTCGTAACAGTGACTGAATTTTTACGATAGCAAAAACAAAAAACGTAAACAGTGGAAACAAAACACGCGAAATCGAGGGTGATGGGTGTAGAATAAGCAAAAGCAATCGAAATGCTGTTGGCGATGATGCACAAAAACCGTAAAACAGTTTGCGTGAAGTCAGTATACTACGGACTATGGTTCACTATAAAAGGTCGTGTAAATGCGTATTAGACAGTCTACGAACACGAAATTCGTAATAGAAAACATAAGAAACACGCTCACCAGTTTCAAACCAAACTGCATACTCATGAGTAGTCAGAGTTATTAATCACAAAATCCTTGGAATTCGGTGACGATTCCACACTGCTAACAATAAAAAGTTTCCCGATACCGAAATCAAAACGTGAATACTACCGCGGTTTCTCGGACGCGCTGGATTTTATAGTCGGTTTATCCGGAATTTCAACGAGATTGCCATCCAACTGTATGAGTTATTGAGGAAGGATGTTATTTTCAATTGGCGGGAGACTGCGAACCAAGCGTTTGGGAACACTCAACAGATGGTTACTGGGGAGCAACTGACGCTAAAAATACCGGCACTGGGTGGAGAATTTATTGTATCCAGCGACTTTGCGACTGGAGCCGTTTTGAAACAAGGACACGGGTGGTCGAATACTCCGGCAGAATCCTCACACCTGCAGAACGGAACTACTCAAGCACAGAAAAAGAATGTTTGGCGATTGTATGGGCGTTGGACAAATGGAGACCGTACCTCCTCGGTTGACGATTCCATGTCGAAACAGATCACAAACCGCTGCAGTGGATCAAGGCAGCCAAAGATCCCAGAGGTAAACTCACACGATGGGCATCGCGGTTACAAGAGTATAATTTCATGATTTGCCACGTCCCAAGCAAAGAAAATCATTTACCAGGTGTTGATTCCGGAGGAATCAAACGATGATGATATTTTGTTACCGGTGAATTGTATAACTATCAGTAAGCAGTTCCATCTTTTGTTCCCTTTATATATAACCCACGGTTCGCTAACTTTATTTTCCATTTAAGGAACTTACTTTTGAGCACTGTTTTTGTCGTCCAAGGTTCTGCTCATGCCCACGATGCTTATTTCCCATAAGAGACTGTTATCGTATGCAGTGTCCTTTTTTCTGCCCAGTTCTATACTTTGTCTGTCCGTTTACACCGTTGTTTACTTATTTCATATTACGTAAAACTTATGCTACTCATGAGTAAGTATTCTTCCTTTATCAACAGTTCACTGTCCTCTGATTGCATTCCTATTTAAACGTAGTCTATCGGCACTGTTTTCGGTCTGTCTGTCCAGTGAGACCTCTCTCCTCACTACCCCATGTCGCGACTTAGAGCCAGTTTAGGCGATTGCTTTCCAGTGCTGCTCTCGACCTGTCCACCGGTAAATGCACGAGTGCGCCAAACCGGAACCAATAGCATGCAAGTGCTAGGTCGTCGGATTGGGGACGCACATGCGACCTTGAACGCCTTGTCGTGTGATTGCTGACCTCACTGTTCCTGGTACTGTTGCGAACGTCTGATTCCGTGAGGCCTCAACCGCGTTTCTCCGTACTGCTGCCCATCTGCTCGGTCCGATCGCCTACCAGAGACGCCACAGCGATTGTAGGTTGATCTTTTTGCTGTTATTTTTTATTCGTTATAGAACCGTTCTTGTACCCGATTGAAGTTCACTGCTGAATAATAATCTGATTACTGCTGCTGTTATTGCTGTTTTGCTGTAAAACAATCGGGGAAAGGACGCGTAATTCGACTGTTTCAACTACTGCTGCTACCGTATCTTGTAGAGTCTAGGACAGTTCCGGATTCTACACCGGATATTCTATCTCGCAACCATGAAGTGGACGACTTTCCGAATATTGCCTTCGGAGTGAATGCGTTGAAAATCGCAAGTGACATCACGGCTCTTAATCGAGCTTAAAGAGCGGATACAATCATGAACCGAATAATTGATATCGTGTTAGCCAGTGAACGACTACGGGAGAAAAGCTAAACAGATGGGATAAGGACATTGATAACGCGATGGAATAACCCTTGGGTAAGCAGTGCATGGCTACTGATAATTCGTGGAGGTGATGGGAAATCCGTACCCGTTATTCCTGCTGAACGGCGCGGAAAGTTGACCGAAGAGACCCATAAACTGACACACACAGGATGCACCCAAATTCATGAAATGTTCAAACAACGAGTATAATGGCCAGGAATGAAACAGGAGGTGAATGACTTTGTGCTTGGATGTACACGATGTCAACTGATAAAAACCAATGCCCACTGCAACCAATACCAGGTTAAAGTGCGGTCAGTTAAATATATCCTCTTTCTACACAACCACTGGTTTCTCACAGTAGCTTTTGCAGAGTCTGGTGGGACAATCGGATCAGTAATCTTGAGATCAGGCGCAAAGTGCTAGGTAAACGCGGTGAAGCACTCGATAGAGTAAGTTGGTCTGTGCACATGTTGCGCATGTCCCCAAATAGACTCCCTCAGCGTGCATTGCTCGCTGAAATGGATACTGATTGGCATCGAGCAAAAGGTGACATGGCAGAGGAGCATGAAAACCTTAACTGCCAGATTGAGTCGCGTAGGCCGTGTGAAACCGTTAGAAACCTTATGTGACATGGCTAAATGTCGTGAACAGTGGCGCTGTTGCATTCATTCTCCTTCTTCTATCTAATTTTTGTTTTTCTTAACTTTTTCCTTCCCGCCTCGTATCTGTTTGGAGCTGCTTGGGACGGCAACCCAAACCGCTACATACATATGCCTGATTAACGGTTGTTGAACTGAACTGTCAACTGTTCGATCAACTTTGCAATCTCTGTGTTTTCTGGGGAGGATGTAATTTCAATATTTTGTGTGCTCAAAGGGTCCGAGTTTTCTTAGTAATAGTCGTACTCGAGCTGCATCATCCGAGATAGCACCATCTACCATCTACAGTTCAAAAACGAGGTGAGTTTACTTGGTTGTATTGCAGTGAAGTTGTTGTAACCCCGAGAACGTTGACAAAGCAGAACAAGACTATATGCGCGACGTGTTTACCGAACAGACGGGTCTGCCACAAACTACATGAATAGTGGTTAAACGGGAACGAACGATGCATGTGATCGATGAGCAAAGACCAATGAAGAACAACCATTGAAAGGGCCAGATCACAGTCCAGGTGTGCGATTGGATAACTATCGAGTGCGCGTACATGTTTGGACATGCGCGTAAGCGGTGATCCCTTGTAATACCGTCCTTGTAAAAAAATTAATTGGAATAGGTCTTTCTGAATGGATTGACAACGAGTCTCTGTACTGGTCTGTGGATGCGGGTAGAATAACGACGGTTCGAGTTGTGTTCTATTTTAGGGTCCTCAGCATCTGCAGGTGAATTCGATACGCTCGGCAAATTGAATGTTTCGAGAATTACATCTAACGGTAACTCTTTTGTGAGAGGCCCCGGTGCTTTTTTGAATATCGGGGCCGTATATGATTGATGTGGTGTATACAAATGCCTTCGTTGATGTTAACCCTATACAGTACTTGGCCGATACGTTGCTCATTGACTCATGGAATCCAAATATCTTGATGGTTGTGAAAGTTGCGCACAAAATCCAGATAACCAGTCTCGAATGAGCGTGAACGCGCCCCGTGACGTCTGTTAAATTACGTCTCCATCGTATTATTTCTTTCCAATGATATTGTTGTGGGTAACATTGCATGTAGAGCAGTTCTGCGGCGTCTTCCCAGAAATGCCTCAGCCGGTGAGACCTTATTGGGGCTGCTGCACATGGTGTTGATAGATACATGGCTAGAAAAGTATTCAGAATATGCTCTATGCTTCTTTCCCTTCCATTTTATTAAGGGATCTTTTATACATGTCTACAAAACGCTCCGCTTGTCCGTTAGATTGGGGGTGGTAAACAGGACTGAAGAGGTGCTGGGTTCTCAACATTTTGCAAAACTGTGCAAACTCATGAGACGTAAATTGTGTACCGTTATCTGTTACGATAGTCTCCGGTACTGCAAACTGTGCAATGAGACGCTTGAGGTGAGTAATAGTAGTTGTTGCGGAGGCTTGTCAACTTCAGGCCATTTAGAATAAGCATCTACGATGATTAAGAAGTATACAGCATTCATTGGGCCAGCATAATCAATATGAATACGTTGCCATGGACCAGTCGGTTTTGGCCAAGAACATAACTTGGCTTTGGAAGGTAACTTAGCGACTGATGCACATTCGGACAACAAACTCAATGTGTTTCTCAATATGAGGCCAGTACACGAAACTTCTGGCTAAAGCCTTCATACTGTAACGAGAACACGGTAGCGAACAAAGCACGATCTTTATTTGCCACAAAGGTTACTAAACTACACGAACATGGTTAATTATGTAGGCTGTATTCCGAACCACAACACACGCCAAATCCTGTTGGCTGCGTTCGTCACCTTCATGTCCCGATTAGCTGGTCACCGCGACATTCCTTAACCGTTTCTTCTTTCGTAGCTCCGCTTCTATATATCGGATGCTCTCCATCCTGGATCCGTTCCAATGCTCTTGATTTGCTTACCCTTGGTAAGGCCGCTCGGCTAGCGGTGAAACTCGTGCGAGCTTCCGTCGTCGCATTTGTCGGAATTTGTTGTCGTCCCAGTTGGTCACCTGTTATTCTCCTTCGATTAGTTCCACCGCTACCTCCCTCCCCTCATGCAGCCTAAGGGTTACATGGAAGCATGCATCGTAAGGATGTGACAGCTGTCTGATAGCACAATACGACTGAAACCTGGGTGCCCAGCGTGTACTTGCTGTAGTGCCTTATCTCTGAGAGTAGACGGTATCACTATACGCTCGGAAAACATCAGGCAATCTTTTACAATGCCTCCCGTCCATGAAACTGTCTCAAATCAGTCTCAATTATGTTGCGAGGCCAGCCATTGCGTAGGAAATGTAACACACGTAGAAGTGGGTCTCGCTGTGTGGCAGAGTTAATCATATTGAAGGTTATCGGAAGATTTCGAACAGCATCGTTGAGGACTTGATTCACCTCAGGGTCGACTTCGACTGCGGAAATAACGATATCTTCTTCAGGCTGGTTTCGAGTAGTCTGGTCGATAAGTCTTGATAATGCATCTGCATGGCCGAATTGGTCTGTTCGAATAAAGTGAATCTCAAAATCATATGTGGTGAGCGTAGTTGCCCATGTTTGTAACCGGTTCGCGATGTGTACAGGAACTCCTTTTTTAGAACCATAGATAGACAATAACGGCTTATGATCTGTATAAAGTGTAAACCGTCGACCCTGTAGCATCTTGTGAAATTTTTTTACTGCAAAAATCAATGCTAGCGCTTCTTTTTTATCTGGCTGTATTTTTTCTCAGCCTTAGTGAGCGTTCGTGAAGCATGACACACATCCTTCTGCTGGCTATATGGAAATACATGCAAAAGTAAACCACCGATACCATATTCAGAGGCGTCAGCTGCTACAATTATGGGTAGTTTTGGATTGTAATCTGTCAAAATCAGCTCGGAATGGGGAACCCGTTCGATTTTCTCAAATGCTTTCTGACATGCTGGTGACCAATTCCAGTTCGTATCTTTTTGGAGCAATTCGTTCAAAGGTGCTCTCAAACGGTGCATGTGAGGCACAAAATGAGTATAATAATTTACAAGGCCCAGAAAAGACTGTAGAGTTGCTTTGTTAGTTGAAACTGGCATCGTTTCAAGTGCCTTTATTTTTTCTGGGTCCGGGCGGCGCTCACTCTGGCCTATGATAGAACCAGGATAGTTAATGCTTGACATAAAAAACTTACACTTTTGAATTTGCAAATGGAAACCGTAAAATTTGATGCGTTCAAAAACTTCAGTTAAATGTGTTTGATGTAACTTGTGCGAAGAGCCATCGATAATAATATCGTCCAGGTAAGCCATGGCGAACGATAATCCGCTGAGCATTATGTCCATAATCTGTTGAACTATGGCTGTAGTACATTTTATCCCAAAAGGTAATCGGTTATACTGATATAGCCCTTTGTGTGTATTAATGGTCAACAGCTCTCTACAACCTTCCTCCACCTCAACCTGTAAATATGCATCAGAGAAGTCAATTTTCGAGAAAACTTTACCGCCATTGAGTTTGGCGAACAAATCAGCTGGTAATGGTAAAGGATACTGATGTGTTTGGAGGTCATTCAAACCAGTAGAAAAATCACCGCATATACGTATGGAGCCATTTGCTTTCTTTACTGCAACGATTCGTGCAGCCCAAGAGGAATAGTTAATCTTTCGCAGGACTCCTAAAGTTTCGAGTCTCTCCAGCTCCATGTCGATAAGTGCGCTCTGAGCATACGTCACAGGGCGTTTTGGACGGAAAATCGGTTTCGCTCCTGGCTCAAGATACAGTGTTGCTTTCATTTCTTGGCATAACCCAAGTGACGGCGTGAATATATCTACGTAATTATCTCGTAGATGATAAATAACTCTAGTGGAAGATTTGATGGACACGTTTGCAACATCGAAAAAACAATCCTTTGAAGGTGTTAACGATGTAGGAGCATCACAAACAGAATTAAGTGGAACATCCCACAAATGTAACTGTTCAATCCAGCCTATACCTAGCAAGTTCAAATTGTCATCTTCACTGATATAACATGAACCAAAACCATGCAAGTTACGAAAAATGAACTCACAGTTCAGTTGGCCCAAAAAAAGTAATAGGATGTCCTGTAGCATTACGAACTAC
This sequence comes from Zacco platypus, assembly GCA_038088235.1. Classification (NCBI taxonomy): domain Eukaryota; kingdom Metazoa; phylum Chordata; class Actinopteri; order Cypriniformes; family Xenocyprididae; genus Zacco; species Zacco platypus. The sequence continues at coordinate 9,648 of JBBHEA010000087.1, read as the reverse complement.
TCGATTTGTTTCACAGTATTGAGGCTGACCCATGGAAATCCACGTGCGTCGAGAAATTATTGTGATGTCGGATGCTGTGTCAATCTGCAGGGTTACATGATAGTTGTTTATGGAATTGGTTATGTACTTCCGTAACAGTGTGAAATCTCCGCTGGTTGTAGAAAATACAGCGTTAGATTGTCGTCTCACTTTAGGATTTCCTGATCTGTTATGTGTAACTGGTGGCCGACAGCAATGGCTTTCTTTGTGCCTCTTCATTTCACATATTTGGCATATATGGAACTTATATGGACATAAACGCACGAAGTGCCACTGACTGCAATTCCAACAAGACGAAAGTGGTCGTGACGTGCGTTGCCCTGCGTTGAAATGCTAGAAACGTCCTCTAGTAATCTTATCAACCGCGAATACCTCAGTTGCTTTGTTTTCCACTTAAACCATTTGTGAATTTTGTTTAAGGTTCGTCAGTCGTAAATATTCCGCTCTAAGGTCCTGGATTGATACTTCCGGAGTACCATCCAGTTTAGCTAAGAGTCTTGTCCTTATATTTGCATCCCTTGGAGAACTGAGGCCACCAACGAATGCAAGTGCCTTGAATTGATCGTTTGTGAGCTTTTTCAGCTGGAACCTTTCACATTCATGGTTCACTCGACCAGCGTAAGAGACGATATCCTCGTCGGAGTGTCGACTGATTTTGAAACAATTGTAGTGAATGTTAAATAATGACGTACGCTCACCGAAGATCACATTTAGATTTGACACTGTTTCCTCCAGGGTGAAGTCTCGAGGGTTTTTCGGTAGCACGTAATTATAATATTGGTTGTGTTCAGCTGGGCCTAACTTCTGCATCAGTATGCGCAATCGGGCCGATTCACTGAGATTTTTTCCATCAATTGTAAAAATATCCTCATATCTGTTGTACCATGACATGAAGGTAATTCCATTATCTGGATCATAGCGGAATTCTTGAATGCTAGTTGAAACAGTCTCTTTCAATCGAGGCTCAAATTTTTCTTGTGAAGTGCTTGGGTTGATAGTCGATAATTTGGTGAGAACTGCATCCATCAACTTGACCTGTCTTCCTGCTCCTTGAATGCTTTGCGCTGCTCATGAATCAGCTGCAATAGTTCTTTCTCCATCCCTGTTGCCATTTGTTGTAACCCCGAGAACGTAGACAAAGCAGAACAAGACTATATGCGCGACATGTTTACTGAGCAGACAGGTCTGTCGAGTGCGCGTACATGTTTGGACATGCGTGTGAGCGGTGGTCCCTCGTAATAGAAGTACTGGTATTTTATACCAGTACATTGCTGACGATGATGATGAAGATGATGACTACACATAAATTTTCATAGTGACCGTACCAAGGGTCGAATGTCACGTTATCTTCCGGGACGTAGTTGAACTCAACGATTGATCGCCCGATTTTATCCGAAATGGATAAATGTGAATCTTCATTTGAAGCTTTTTGCTTTGATATTTGTTGTGTTAGTGTGCTGACGATCTTCGATTGCTCGGCGATTTGTTGCTGTTGTTTTTGAATTAACTCTGTTAGTTGCTTCATGATTAGTTGTATGGGTCTAAACTGTCGCCAAACGTGTTATGACCGTCTACCGCTAGTTTGACCGAGGAAAACACAAGACTGCAAGGCGGGGCACTCAACGGTGCACGTGACATGTGATAAACAATCGATTACAAGAGACAGTTATGCAGTGAGGCCTTCTTATTGGATAAGCGAACAGGCGAATGAAAAGATGTTGATGAAATGTCATGTTAAAGGACATACAACATTCCGTTTTTATCCTTGTAATATTCATTGGGAGACCAATTGACACTTCATCGAGCGTCATTCCTGTCATTTGACACAGTGGCACCTGTGGATAAAAAGCGGCTTCTTCATCATAATTTCCTATCTATTGGCGTTATCTGAAAGTGTTTAACGATAGGTATAATTAGGAATGGCACAGGTGGTAACCCTGGTCACTGAGCCAACACAGACTGCGTCGCCTCCGGGGACGTAGTAGCATGAGTAGCATATTTGGTTCGAAACTTGAAATTGGAGTAACATGGGGATTTTTCACGAGCAATGTCTCCAGCGCTGCACGGCCTTTTAATCAAGGATGAACCTCTAGCCTTCGCACAACCAAGTGCAAACTGCAAGGCAGCAGAATAAAAGAAGCGATCCATCGAACAAAACCACCTTCGTGGCTGTTGAACCACTTGGATCTCATTTACCCAGTCCTCCGGAGCTGTTATTCGTCGTCGCCGTTGATGGTTTGGAATCAGGGTTTAGCCAACTCCCCTAGACGGTCAACTAGTGAACCGTCAGTCACGTTATAGCGCGGGTCACCTGCTTTCGACCTCTCACTCCCAGGCCACTGGGAGTATTTTACAAGTCACGAAAGTAAGCTTTACCTGTTACTTTTAGTACCCGCTCCCAACCATGCTGCGGCGTTTGGAGCGATTGTGGTCGATGCGGTTGTGTGGTCGTTGCTCCCATGATCCTGGTTGCTTGAGTCGTGGGTCGTGAGGTGTTAATCCGCAGGAGGGTGTAGATTGGGTCTAGGTTAATGTGTCGGGTGTTGGATTCAGCCGTTGAGTGTCATACCTCCCAAAACACTCTCTATTGTTTTGTGCGTCCATTTGCAAGAATCCTGACCGAATCCAAGTTGAAGTTGTGTCCTTCCTGACCCGCATGCAATGAAGTCAAAGAGAACTGGTCATGTCTACGGAGGGCGGCTTTGTGTTCCTTAGTCCGAGTTGATAGTTTCTTTCTGTTTGTCTAGTGCACTGCTTCGGGCAGTCAATTTGGTAAACCACATTGGTTTTGTGGAGCGTCGTCGTTCTTTCTATTGCATGAAGACACTTCATCTGTCATTTGACCATCAGAAAAGATCCAACTACCTAGATAAGAGAATTTCTCTAATTGCTCTATCGCTTCACCGATTAGCATAAGAGTTGGAGTGGGGTCAATCTAGTCTTGTGAGAGCATTTATGCTAAATGGTGCAGAACGCATGCCAAACACAGCCACACAATCAATCAAACTGGCTAAGAAAGCATGTAACTTACGTCGGTCTTCACTCAGAAGCGCAACCTTGTTCGCGTATTCTACCTTACCTCTACTTACCTCCAGGAATAAGTTCGATGCCGCTGTTCTCACTGGAGGAAAGAGCAATATCAAAAAACAGAATCAATGGCAAAATTGAAAAGAAAAGAGGAAAGGAGGCATCCTTAACGAACCCCACTTGTTGTGGTGAAATCACGTGAAAAACCACCGTAAGCTCGAACGCGGCTTCGGGAGTTATTCTACAGGGACATAACAATGGAAATAAAATACTTTGGTACACGTTTCTGAAAGAGGCAGTGCCAAAGAATAGATCGATTGACTGAGTCGAAGGTAACTTTCAAATCAAGAACAATACAAATAGTTGATCTATGGAACACATGTCAATGTTCTAAAATTTGTCGAAGGGTGAATACTTGATCCACACAACCTCTTCCGGGTTGGAATCCAGCTTGATTTTCACGCGTGCATTTCTCGCGCGCACTGAAAAGGCAGCGAAGAACAATCCCCGCGAGCAGCTTGGAAGCAACCTCTGATTAGTTCGCTCATAGTCGGTTTCCGTGGACAAGCGCTCTTAATCAGATGGAACAGACTTCGACTGTTGCCAATTTCTGCAGCCTTCTCCATCTCCTTACACTTCGCAATCCACCATTGTTCACCGTCGTTCCTCGGGCTTTTAGTAAACTGACGTTTGGGTATCATGCGTTCAACATCGTGCGTGAAATCTGGTGGACTGAGTTTGTTTGCGTTTAGAAATGCGCCTGAAGCCTAGCTTATCAATCGTTTGTTTTCGAATCTGCCACCGAGCTTTCATGTAGTATCTTCAGATGCAAGGATATTTCCCTTGATTTGTAACCAATGCTAGTTGAGGTCTTGGGGAAGTGGTTGCTCCATCAAACGTCGATATCGTTCAACTTGGAAGATCAATGTGCATCGTCTTTGAAGAACTGCACAGGGCGAATCATAGTCGCTCATCCTTCATCCTGTGTAGGATGGCGGGAAAACAGTTGAAAACCGGGATTTCAACAGTCAAAACCGATGTTCATTACCTCGGTCTACACGTTGTCCACGGCACCCGTCGATGAACCTCAAGTTGTTTACAACTCTGCTCAGACCTTGTTCAGGATCGTCGGTCGTGGGAGACCGTGATCCGGGACATAAATGGAGCCGACTCATTCTCTTATAGGAGTTAGTCATCATAAAGTAAATTAAGTAAGTTTGATTGTTCTGTTGTCAATGAAGTATAATCACTTTTAGGAATGCTTTTTTTAATAAACGGGATACTTAGCGCTTTATCTATGTGGATATTAGAGAGGCGAGTTTGGTTGACTCTACTTTCTCGAATGATGCTGAGAACTTTAAGGCACTATGTACTTCGCGGTAACCAACTCTGTCAGAGTTGGGAACCCTAATTGGAGCCTTTGACTCAACAGTCTTACTCGTAAGGAAACGGGATGATTCCTACTCACTCTCTTATCGTGGTTAGAGACGTTTCCACTAAAGTGAGAGGTCGAAAGCGGATATTCCGTTCTATAACGCGGCCGACAGTTCATTGGTTGACCGTCTAGGGGAGTTGGCTAAACCCTGATTCCAAACCATCAACGGCGACGACTAAGAACAGCTCCGGCGGTCTGGGTAAATGAGATCCAAGTGGTTCAACAGCCTCGATAGATGTTCCTCTTTTCTACTACTGCATTGCAGTTTGAACTTGGTTGTGCAAAGGCTAGAGGCGCACCATCAAATAAAAAACCATGAAGTCCCAGGGACTTTGCTCGTAAAAAATTACCTCGTTACTCAATATTCAAATCTCCAATCAAGTATGCTAGCTATGCTACGATGTCTCCGGATGCGACGCACTCTGGGTTGATTCAGCAGCCAGGGTTAGCAGCTGTGCGGAACTCACACCGGATCATCGTACATGGATGGTCGCGGTTCGAGACTGTATTGGAGCCGACTTATTCTGTACAAGAGAAAGTGGACATAAAGTAAGTAGCAAATTAAGTAAAAGATTAGGTGGGTTTTTCTTTGGGAACTCTAACCAGAGCCTATGATTCAACAGTCTAACTCGCAAGGCGAGTGGTTTTTTCTTCGGAAACCCTAACCGGAGCCCGGCCAGGCTTTCGCAACGCTACATAGACAGCGAGGATAAAAACTAGCAGTCTTTACCTAGCATGCGCATGTATATGTCACCACCTGTCAGCCCTGCGACCAAGAGCAGGTTAGCATTAAATCTGGTTCAACTGGTCCAAAAATCCTATAAGCTCACGGTGCTGCGCGGCCTCTAGTTTTAGCAGTTTAAGTAAACCATGGTGATGTGCTACAATAGGAAAAAGGTATCAGCTAAGATCATTTTAGTGAGCAAACTATCATAAAAATAGCGTGACTCGGAATCAGCAACTTGAAACCAGCTTTCAGATGTTCCACAAAAGTAGTTATAAGGTGTTGGTACCCACTCATGAATGAGCACGCGTATACAAATCCACAGTGGAATGTACGGTCAACATTACTTGTTGCTGATCTACTTCTATCGAGTTTATTTTCCATTCACTGCGACAAAAACTCAAGAATCGAGTATTTACAATATGATCGAACGACAGTGAGAACCACAATGATCGAGAAAGATGATGGTGAATTTGTGAGGTGATTCAAAACCCCGGAGCATAGACATGCTCATTTTAATGGGTTCCTCATTTAGTCAGGTGTGTTCGATGTAACCCTGCACGTTGAAATGTACTACACATTCCTATACTGTGTGCTGATGGTCAAAGATTCGAACGAGTTGCACTTGGTAGTAAAAAATCACGGGATATTATAATACATATTTTAGTTTTTACTTTTAGGTAGACTCCCCACAAAGCTGCAAATAGTAACTAGAAGGAGACACATGCATGATACAGCAATAAAAACATACAAGCGATTATCTTCGATTAAAACCGCATAGGAATTTGCCGTCCACCTGAATGGAATCCCGAGGCAATCAAGGCAATCAAGAGATTGACAGAAAGGCCTCAAACATATATCCAATTAAACTCATGTATCTGCTTTGTAACCTGCAACACATAGCTTCTTCACATTCTCTTCATCTTCACTTACTGCAGCTGTCTATACTCTGAGTTGTAGTCTTCATATATGGTCACTCATTGGTTCCCGCATGGACGAAGAAAGCACAGCAGTAGACATTACTGTATGTCCAGTATTCAATGTCAAGCATGCTAAATTCTTTCTAGTTCAGCAACTTCGGTTTAGATTGAAATCTTGCGTAGGCCTTAAGGAAAAGCGCTATTTCCGATAACAGTGAACATAATTTACCTGGTGGATGAGAAGTAGAGTGAAACGTCTCTCGGGTATTTCACCTCCAGTAAATTCATTTAACACTTATTTCTAATCAAAATCTGGGAAGCGTAAAATTTCCTGAGTTTAAGCAGGTACGTGGATATTGAAGCAGTCGTTTCTTTACTCTAGCCTGCGATGGTGTAGTTAGAAAACGTTTCACCTCAATAGATAAAACCGTTAAGTCAAACATCCAATGCAGCCCAACTGACGAATTTCACTGTCCAGTAAAAGGCTAATTGAATTCAACGAACACATAAGAGTTGTGAGATCCTTCTTCACCACGATGGACTGTATGAACCAAGTAATATCGTTACTAGTACTTTTATTGTACATATTTCTTCCAAACGTCGACGAGATGGGTCATCCAGTGTTCCAGGAGAACTGTCAACACCAGCATCTCGTTCGACACCTCGATCTCTGCTATCAGCTTCCAACCGACGGCGAGAGCGACGGTCCAATGTTCCAGGATAGCCGTCAACACCAGCTTCTCGTTCGATTATGCGATCCCTACTGTCTGATGTTCTTGGGAATTCCACGACCCCACGGCGACGGTCGGCAAGTGAACGTCTAGGATCCGTTCTTGAGAGTTCATCTAAACGTCGACGAGCAATATCATCCATTATCTTTGGTGATCCCATTTTTCGGCCATCTGGACGACCAATGATAGCCGGTTGCTGGTATGAATCCGACTGTCGCCGCCCAAATCTGTCTACAGAACTGGGACATCCTCCAGACTCCAAACGGCGACCCAAAGGATCAGTTTGTGACAACGTCTCAGGTGCTCCCGGAGGGCCGATGGTATCACGTGCACGGTCACCAACTGGACTGTGAGATAAGCACTCGTTATGAGAACAAGAGTGATTGTTGGACCGATTGTGCGTATGAATTATGATATTACAGCACATCATTCTCACTCGAACAGTCCTCAGCGTTCACACGTGATTTCTTCGATCTGCTCACACCAAAGCGAAGCACTAGACCCGGGTTTCGCTCTTATTAGAGCTCGTCAGTAGTGTATATCCATGGCCGAACCCGGGTTTGAACTCGGGTTGTCTGACATGCGAGGCAGGAACGTTAACCGTTACGCCACCACCATGACAGTTACTGGGTCATCGAATCGAGGCAGTCGGGCATCACGCACCACTCATGTGACACCAATTCATGCGTTCATAAGTGATGAATCCGAATTTCTCAGCGTGCGATAGTGGCGCAACGATTAACGTACCTGCCTCACATGTCAGACAACCCGAGTTCAAACCCGGGTTCGGCCATGGATATGCGCTACTGATGAGCTCTAATAAGAGCGAAACCCGGGTCTAGTGCTTCCCTTTGGTGTGAGCGGATCGGAGAAATTACGTATGAACGCTGAGGACTGTTCGAGTGAGAATGATGTGCTGTAATATCATAATTCATACGCACAATCGGTCCAACAATCACTCTTGTTCTCATAACGAGTGCTTATCTCACAGGCATAAGCGCTGTGTTGGAGCAGAATGACGATCCGTTACTGTATCTTGCGGCATTTAAGCAAGGCGGAACAAGGGTACGCTCAAACTCATAGTGAGGCTTTGGCTTTCTATTGGATTAAAGTTCAGTATTGTTACTGATCAAGAAGCCTTGAAATTTATCTACCAACCCAAGTTTCCTTTAGCTAAGTCCTCCGCTGCGATGTTTGAAAGATGTAGTATTGTACTAAGTGCCTATGACTGTGCAATGGAGTACCGATGAGCAAAGCAAATACCATATGTTGACCTTCTTTCCGTAGTGCAAAAATTGATGATTCCCACAAAGATATGGATTGTCTTTTAGCTCAGTCAATCGGGAACATATTTCAGTCCCATAATTTCTGGCATCAAATGAGGTTGGTCTGTGGTGTTGAAAAAGAAGTTTCCGCAATGTTATGTATGTCGTGACAACTTGTCTGTTACGTCGGGACTCCTGTTTTTTTAATGATAGTATTGTTAACCCTTCAATTTTGAGGAAAAGTACACTGAAAGACTTACACTAAGAGTACTGAGAAAAAGAAGTCCTTGGATATGCCTTTACGCTCGTGGCCTGAATTAAATGCGGATATTCGACGGATTGCATTTTTTGTAAAGGCTGCTAGCATAAACAGCTTATTCAGCAGTCGAAACGGACGCCACGGTCAATGGCGTTCGAATAATTTCAGCAAGTACAAATGGATTATTGCAATCCGTTTCTTTAAAAGTATTATGATTTGGTTACTATTGATTCATATTCAAAATGACTAGAAGTTTTTTCCACCGAAAATCTAACTTCAAATTTTGTACTACGAGTTTTTTGGAAAGTTTTCAGTTATGAGGGTGTTCTAGTAGCTTTTATCATTTCTCTGCATCTTCTGCTACGCAATGGCCACATTCGCTTGGCTGTCGAAATTTATTCATGGCACCCAGACATCCGAGAAATTCATTCGTATACTCAATAGTGCAAAACTCTCTTGTGCACCGGGTACACCCATAAAACTTGATAGGTTTGTAGACAACTTTCTTTTAAAATGCAGTCATTTTACTCATTCCACTACTGGTATTATTCCCGTGTAGGTCTTATTTGATTATCAGGGTGAGGTCCACAAAACACTAACACTATGTGGGTAAATGTCGTGACCAGTGGCGATCCAGCATTCATTCAGTTTCTTTCAAGAAATTTGTGTACATCATGTTTCTTGTGCACCACAAGGCGACCGAGTAAATCAGTTACTCATGCTGGGTTCTCAGACGTGAGAGAGAACGAACAAACTGGTAATTGAACATGAATTGTGAGGCGAATACCAGGTTAATTGTGAGCGGTGGTAATATTGGACGACCTGAATGTCGATAAGACGACCGACACGACAAGGCGTCGGGAATACAGGAGTGCGCGAATATATAGCATGAACAAAACGTGTTTAAACACGATGTGAGGTCACTGAACGCGGGGAATCAAGTCTACCAAATGGTACTGAAGTTTGAGGACAGGTAGAGACAATGAGTAAGATGAGTTGTCAAGCAGGACGAAACAGCTTATGGATTGCCTTGAAGTTTAAGGTAGTGTGAGAAACCGGTGGTTGGGTAGAAAGCATATATATGTAACCAACAACACTTTAACCGGGTCTAATCGGGCTAACCCGAGTCTTACTCTCATTTGTAAATTATACTGAAAAAGGTCCAATCACCAGATTGTAGGGTTCTTCAACTATCGGTTATCCAGTAGCAGCGAATCTTACCAATTATTTGAGAGAATATAAAGTATT
>JBBHEA010000086.1:0-38824 GCA_038088235.1 Zacco platypus | reverse complement strand
GGTAGTTCGCCTCTCTTTAGAGCGACTATGAGAAGGAGGAGTCCATCCTGATCGCTACAATTCCTTTTTGTGGTGGAAAAACGGCAGCTTATCTGTATGCAAAACTACAGAGGCAAAATTTATATTCTGACTAAACGAACTAGCTAATCTGTTTTTATCGTTCGTATTATGTACTCAGTTACCGGCCCAGCTTTGTCCCATCCAGGTTCCACTCTAGATTGATAGGTAGTCGCATGATGTTTATACCTTCTCCATCACCTGTCTTTTACTTTGCGAATTCGGAATGTCACTAGACCCCTCTCTCAGTCAACTAGTAAGGAAACTTCATTTTAGGCTATATTATCTATCTATCACCCTAGCTTTACTTAATAGTGTGGCCTATATTGTTTCGATCTTAACCTTATTGCGGGGCCAGCGTTCTTTTATAATGATTATCAGCTTTAGCTGCTTATCTTTCCATACTCACTGCTGCTAAATGTTCCTTTCATTACTTGCTTTCGTTTCCATACCCTCGCTAAACGGTGCATACGCGGTAGCAAAGAAGGCTGTACTTATGTCATGGCGGTCCAGCTCGTGAAGTTACATACCCGGTATGGATGTACCCCATGGCACTTTCCAGGCCTGGACAGAAAATTACACGGAGCTTCGGAGTCGTTAGCTGTTACAATAGTAGAATGAAAACTTACGCCTTCTGGTACGCAGCCCGGACCTGATGACCAAGGAAACGGCATCCAGCTTATTCGTTGTAACTCCAGCGTCCTCGTTCTTTAGCATTCCAACCCAATTACTCAGGATTGCTGAATCCGTTGGCACAATCGCAAGGCATCCTCAACTTCAACGATTTCCGTTCGACTCAAAACTAATAAAATGGTGGAGGAATAGCTGTTGTTCGTGCATCTGGTGAACATCGAGCCCAACCAAGCTTTGCATTTCCTGGTGCAATGTCTTAGCGGACTGTGATCACGCTTGACGCAAGTTACATCAATTATCTACGCTTACTCTTACCCGGTTTCCGGGTCTTCGTAACCCATTTCGAATCAATTTGCCGGCACTAATTCGGTCCCCGCGGCATATAGGTTCAATAGGTTCAATAGGTATATACACGAGTAGGAAGCCAGAGGCTCGTAGACTCGGATCGTTGGGTGTCGGTACTGGGCCCAGTTCGTGAGGTCAGCTAAAAGAGAAGGAAACCAATGGATTCACCATATGATATGGTGGACATGAGGGATTAGTGCAAAGTACGTTGGGAACGCACTTGTTCTGGTCATAACACAGTTATTACACAATAGGATGTGGACGATAAAACAATACATGCAATATAGATACTATTAACAACGCAAACACAGCTATATAATAAGTGCTCTGCGAGTGAAAAAAGATAAAAGGTGTGCAGTTCTAATCATAGCCAGATTGAAGTGACCGCACATGGGAGGCAGTGAGTACTGCCAACACAAGAAGAGGAAGAGCAAAAAATAGTAAGTATTACTCGTGGGGGTATAAAATACGTGGAGGAACTTGTCAACTGCTTGTTTGAAAGTCAAAACCGAAGGAGCAGTGACAGCAGTTTCGGGGAGTTTATTCCAAATTGGAACAACGACGGAGGAAAAAAAGTTTCGGCGGGAACGGGATGAAAACCGATGAAGAAAGAGTTTCCGTGAATGTCCACGGAGGTGACAGTTAAAGAAAGGGTGAAGAATTTGGGATGCATGTTGGATTGAAACAGACGGTATGTGTGGATAAGGCACCCACGCATACGCCGATATTTTAGAGGGAATAGATTTAGGCTAGACAGCCTCTCGGGGTATGGCAGGTTTCTAATAGAACGTACCATCTTCGTGGCCTTCCGCTGGACGTTTTCCAGCATGGTTTCGTCCCGCTTCAGCCACGGAAGCCAAACAACATTACAGTGTTCAAGCAAGGGACGAATAAAAGAGGAGAACAAAATGGTGAAGTTCCGTCGGTCAATCAAGGGAAAGACACGGTGAAGGAAGTTCACCATACGGATTGCCTTTTTCGAAGAGTGAAGGCACATCAGTGAAGGCGTGAGGTTGGGTGTGATCCAGACACCGAGATCTTTATGTTGGTCGACGGTTGGTATTGGGTGCAATCCAGAATGCGTGGTGAGACTGAATACAGAATCAGCTGGCTGGATAAAAGACATGTGTTCTGTCTTTCCAGGATTAAAGGGAAGGCGGTTAGCCTGTGACCAGCGAGAACAGGCATCGATTGCATCTTGAAGAGTGGAAGGGTCGTCGGACCAAACTTTGAGATCATCGGCGAAGAGGAGGGCCTTGGAACCCATGGGAAGAACGGTGGGTAGGGTGTTTATAAATATAAGGAAGATAGTGGGCCCAAGGACCGACCCTTGGGGAACGCCACTGGTAACGGGGAATTCGGAAGAGAGGGAACCACACACCCTAACTCTCGATGAACGACCTAGGAGAAACGATGATAGCCAACGGAGAGTGGGCCAAGAATGCCCAACTTTTCCCACTGGGAAATAGTAAGGTCGTGGGGGATGACATCAAACGCCTTTGCAAAGTCAAAGAAAATGCAGTTGATTTTCATTTTCTTTTCTGCCGCACAGGTCAGTTCGGACAGAAAATAAGTAAGGTTACTCAGGCAGGAACGAGAGGGAAGGAATCCATGCTGAGCGGGATGAATGAGGTTGTTGTCAATCAGAAACGATTGAAGTGAACTATTAATTATTTTCTCCATTATTTTGCAGGGAATGGAGGTAAGGCTTATGAGTCTGTAATTACTTGGATCATGACGATTTCCACCCTTGTAGATTGGGTGGATGATCGCTTGTTTCCAGGAGGATGGAAGGCATGTAGACCTAAAAGATGAGGAAAATAAGATAGAGTATAGGAGAGCAAGGGCAGATGCGCATTCTCTGAGGATGCGCGGGTGTATTCCATCTGGACCCGGGGATCCACCCGGATCACAAAAAGAGAGCAGTTTTTCTACTGCTTGGATGGGGAAGGAAACATGGGTGAGGAGTGGACCAGTATGTAAATTTGGTTTTGTAGTTTGAGTGCTGGAACCGACAGGATGCTTCGTGAGAACCAATTGGTAGTTGGTTGCAAGCGTTTCGGCTGCCTCAAAGGGTGACGATGTCAGGGCACCTGACTGAGTGGTGAGAGAGAGTGGAGAAGGTTGACTTTGCGCTGGGTTCGAAGGTAGCGGAAGAGGAGTTTTGGAGAGTTGTGGGCTTTTTCGAGTAGTTGGGTCTCCTTCTTTCGTTTGTGGTCCCGGGTAAGCAAGACGCACTTACGGCGAAGTTCCAAGTAGATGAGGTAATCCGCCTCACATTTGGTACGGACGTAGCGGGCCCACAATGTGCGTTTGCGATTGAGAAGCCTCCGTAGCGGACCTGGGTATTTGGGGTGGGGACGACCGGTAGGGATGTGTAGAGGAATGAATAACCTGCAGGCTTCTGTAACTACACAGGTTATTGTCTCTTCTTGCTCTTCAATTGGGAGAGTTGGTAGTAGGGACCAATCAAGGGAACGGAGATGACGGGCCATGCCTAGGTAATCTCCACGATGAAACGCAAACCTGGGAAAGGTAGGACTGCTGACAGATTGCCAATAGCATAGCAGATCCCAGGATAAAACAGCGTGGTCGCTACGGCCCAGGGGGGAGAGGGTTGTGACTTCGTCCACCATGGGGCCTTCATTGGTGAAGATAAGATCGAGGACTGATGGTCGTTGGCCAGCGCGGAAGCGAGTGGGGTTCGTGGTGTGTTGATACCATCCAAGGGAGGAGACAGTATTCAATAGGACTGAGTCAAAGCCAGAGGAGGGTGCTGTTCTAGTTTGCCAATTGATGGTGGGAGCGTTGAAGTCGCCTACGATCAAATAGTGAGTATAGTTGAGGGCAGGAAGGCGGGAAAGTAGATTAGAGAGGAAGACATCATCCTCGGAGGTGGCAGATGGGGAGCGGTATATAAGACCCATGAGGAGGTGGTCGCGATCACGAAGTTTTATACCGCACCATAGTGAATCAATAAAAGTGAAAGGTGGGAGGTTTATGGGCGCCAGGGATATCGGTAGTGAGTTAAGTGCAAACAAACAAACTCCTCCAATACGCCCACGTGGGGAATCAAACCTATAGGTTTTGTAGTTAGGAAGTGCGATTTCAGAATCGCTAATGTCGGGTGTGAGCCAGGATTCCGTTATAAAAATAAGATGGGGAGATACAAGGGAGACTAGGTCTTTCAGTTCATCTAACTTATTGTAGAGACCGGCGCAATTACTATATAAACACCTTAGGGCCGTCTCATTGGAGACCTCTGGGGGGCGGTTAGGAAAGGAATGAAAGGTGGGGAGTTAGAAGGTGATGGAATGGGTATAGCGGTGGGAATGTTCGAAGGTGGGGAACATGCAGTGGTGATTGGAAGGGATTGAGGCCTAGTAGCATGGGAGCTGGAAGATGACGGCTTTGTGGATGGTGGGCAAGCACCGGGTAATGGGTGGGTGGGAAGGGGGAGTTCATGATGAAGCTCGGTGGGCGAGTTTTGATGGACATCAATGGGACTGGACGGGTAGCAGTGGACGATTTTTTTTGGTGGGGGTCAAACGTTTTGACGGAGGGCGGCCATTGTGCTCCCGATGGTCTCCATTTTTTGAGACCGAGGAGCTTGTTTTGCCAGCAGAGAGGTGTTTTCTGCTTGTTTCGGGTTTATTCTTGGTGACTTGGGCGTGTGCAGTACGTCCGTCACCGATAGGACTGAGACAAGGGAGAGTTTGTTCTAGGGATTTGAACGTCTGTAAGGGCGGGAGCAAAGTTAGCCGGCATAGACCTGTTTGCTTGGGGTGGCCTGGGCTTCATTGGTGTGGAGGTTGGGGTCTCCATGGGACTCTGGTAATTAGAGGAGGATGCGAGGAATAATTGATGCATATAAACAAATTGATAACAATCTTTCAGTTCAACATCATTTCAGTGCATGATTATGACAATCTAAGTCTATTGAGGTGTGGTCAGTCGCATTCTATCTTGACTCGGACTACTTTCTTTAAAATGGTCGGTTTCACAATCATTCGTGCCATTTCTACTCGATTCTCATCGAGTATCGTTTTCAATTATTTTTTCATTCATTTCATACATTTGTAAAATTTCTGTAAATGATGCTCATGCCAACTAGCCGTGCTCCCTATGTGGGAAATAAATATTATTATTATTATTATTATTAAGGTGACTTATTCGGAGAACCCTGTTCACGTTGTAAGGGTGTTCTATCAGGGCAGATTACAACTTTCGAGTAAGCGGTCCTCAGGCGTAGCATATTCTGGGACTGTATAAATATGCTTGCGAGTGACTCATCATTCAATTTGACAAGAATGGGACACTGTTGCTTCTGGGATTTTTTTCGAAGGCGCAAAGTAGTGAATGTTGCTGAGGCCAGACCACATTCTTAAGAGCGTAGCGATGACACGATGCACATCAAGTCTATCTGGTATGTTTAGTACCACAGCATGTTTAGCTCGTCGTATGCGCTCGAGCACTTCAGTGGTGGATTTGGACTGATGGAACTGGCTTGCATTGATGAGGAGTTTAATTAATATGTTCCCCATTACCCCTTTACGCGACTGAGTAATGGTGGAACTGAACGTAATACGGCCATATCATAATTCTATATATTGTGAGTTCTTCTCCATCCAGACATTTGGACCCATTAGCATCTAAACCACTTTGTGCATATATATGGCAACTTGTAGTCCTCCTATTTACCGTCTGATTTTATGGTATTGAGTTGCCTATCCGAGATATAATATCACTGCGTCTACACTGCATCGCCAACGCATCCATCATCTTGGATGATAAAGTGGTTTTCCATTTCATCCATGAAGTTGCCTTTCCTCGCCGCAGTTTCTTGTCCCATTTTAACATCATCACACACAGTTATACAATCATTTTTGAATAGTTTATCTTTTATGGTTTATGTACAACCGACTAAGCATAATGAGCCACGCCTCATCTAAAAATCCATCCCAATAATCTTATCTCTACTCGCCTCTCTTATCCGCTCCACTGACTGGACTGATTCCTTCTTGTCTCACGATACTCAGCACTCATCAAATTTGCTTTATCAATCCCTTTTTGAGCTACTGAGATCCGTTTCTCCGCCAATCAAAAAGAATTTTACTCAAAAGTTTTCTGATAAAGTCACATTGAAGCTACTGCGTTTGCTATCCAAGATACATCAGCAATTCGAAAAGGCTAGATGCTCCGGCTTTTACTCTCCATCAATCGCATGGCAGCAATGCTCAGCCCTTGGAGACACCGATGCAAAATTCCAGAGGAGCGAATCTACTTTACACAGTCTTCTAACCCTAGGTTAGTTGGTTATTTAATGCGGTCTTGCAATCCGCGCGACTCCGAAAACATTAGCTCACTTCGATTGGCCGATGGAACCCTCACAATTAAATCACGAACTATCTAAGAATCTGCCAACTGATATTTTGCAAAATGCTTCTCCATACCTAATGATCTGGAGCCCCTACTATCATCTAGGTTTTCTTCTCCTCCACCAGCGAATGACGCGTTGAGTGCTTTTATTACATTTTTTGGATGCAACACACTGAATGATGTTTACACCCAAATGCAAATTCTAAAGGCTTCTAGCCTCCCAGGGTCTGATGGCCTTCCTTCGACCACCCTGATGCCGGGCGGACCTGACATTCCTGTGCTTTTACTTCACCTCTATTTTTCCTGCATAAAGCAAGGCTTTTTGCCAACGCAAGGGAAACGGTCTGTTGTTTCGCCAAGTTACAAATAAGGACTGAGAACAGCTATTGAAAGCTACCGTGGTATCCATTGTACTAGTCCAATTCTCCGAGTCCTCGAGCGCCTTATCAAAGCACCTATGAATAAACCTCTCTTCCCGTAACCTGAATAGTGATCGTCAACATGGGTTTTCATTTCCGTCGATCTACTACATCATATCAAATCAACTTCATTGATTTGATTACTTCCGCTCATGAGGCAGGTCCCAGCATCATAACCATCTATCTTGATTTTAAAAAGGCATTTGATAAAGTTCTTCATGTAGTTCTATTACGTATTCTTGCAAGGGCTGTTATTACAGGATCACTCTTTCGTTCCCTCTTTTTTGGAAGAATTTATGTGACAAAAATATCAGGTGTCACTTAGGCACCCGTGACCAGTACTAGTGGTGTTTTACAGGGTAGCGTATTAGGCCCAATCCTCTCCGTACTATATATTAACAGTGCACTATCATATTTCTAGCATGCAGAATCCTTTATTTTTGCTGACGATATAAAAATCGTTTATAAGTTCCATGCCAATGACACAGCGTCCACTCTTCGGTTGAATAAAGCTGATTTGAACTCCCTGACTCCGTGGTCCCCCATTCCAGCGATCGAATTCTCACCAAAAAAAGCCTGATGCTCTCTTTTTGCTGTCCTTTTCCTGTTTTACCGCCTTTCTCGATAACCACCCACTCCGTGTTGCGTCCAAAATTTGCGATTTGGATGTTTGTTACTTTTGCACATTTAACTTTACCCAACAAGCCCAGTATTAATAAGCAGAAGACCGTAAGCTTCGTTGCTATATCCGTCGCACCTTTAACCTTCCCGCTGTCAACTTAGCGATTTATAAGCAACGTATCCGTCCATTGCTTGATTAATGCCCAATGGTCTTCCAGCATTATACTCAAAATGATAGGCACTCTATTGAACAAATCCAACGTATGTTTACCAAAAAGTTATTGCCTGCAGGAAGCACCCTAATCTTTCGGCAGAGATGTGACCACTTCAACCTTGACCCACTATAGCTGAGACGACCGAAACTCAACCTAGTACTTCTACACCGGTTGACTTACGATCAAGTGCACACAGCTAACGCTCGATCTTCTATTGCATTCTTCGCCTATCACACGTGGAACTCTGCTTTTTATTTGAGATGTGGAACTTTGCGTTCATCTTTTCGTCATAACTTTTACCTATATTTTCACTCCCACGTATGGAATAAGCTTCCCAAATCTATTCGCTTTATTGATAACAATTGGCTATTCATCTGCACGTTGAACAATTTTATATCTCTGCCGACGCTAAAAAACCTTTTTAAGACACAACTATCTTGTCTTGTCTTGTCTTGATAAGATTTGCAAAGAAGGTCCGCGTAATGTTCTCAGTCTTCCGCGTCTATATCCCTTAGTGAACCTGTACTGAAATCAGCATCTTTATAACTAGAAAGTCTTTCACTCTTGATTCTCTTGATAGTTGCTCATTCTTATTATAATGTTCCTCAACTATAAAACCTCCATTATCACGTGATGGAACTCTATCAGCAGTCCATTGTTGATGACCGCCTTGGTGCTTTGACCTGAAATGCTTCATTGCTTCGCTAGTGCCATGTGGCTTGTGCTTGTGTACCTCTTCGTCAGCCAGATTGACACCTACCGGCTAGTGCTTGAGTACTTCAGGTTTCTTTGGTGTATGTTGCATTGCTTCCGTGTATAATCTGCTCACCGGCCCGCTACCAATGCCATATACTACATCTCCAATACACCATACCATTGACTTTTCTAGGGTTTGCCTTCGATCATGTCTGAAACGATCGACTATTTAGCTGTTCAGTGGTAGGACTCAGTTCATGCTTAGACGGTTTATGCGTGGTTGGCTCCCACGCTTGGGTACACTGTCACAGTTATAGTCTTTGTTGGAAGGCCAACAAATTTGAAGGTTGAACTATAAAAAATGGAGAAAAATGGATAAAAGAAGAAAAATATATTATGAAAAGTATAACAACTGAAATCGCTGCAGTTGCCAGATGGATTGTATGCTACCCATAGAGCAGCTTTTATTTCGTGTGTTCCTGTATGCTTTAACTTTCCATGCCTAACTGGTAACGTTATGCAGCTGCTTGGAATCCACAAAAGTGTGAGTTGCGCTGGCCTAGTGGTTTTAAGTTGCTTCTAGGACCAACATCATAGGTGCACTGTCGACAAAACAGCTTACCTCACCTATCACTCTTTGTTAACTTCTGTCTCTTGTAGTTCCTTCTGCTTTATCCGCTTCGCCAGCGCTTGAGGAATGTATCATCTCTATTTTTCCATTCATTTCTTCCTCTCTCTACTGTTGTTTACTACATTAGGCTGATACGTAAGCCCTATTGCTGATGCTGTTCTAAGTTACTCACTGAGCTCTGTCAACTTTGGTGCCCTGATGCAATTTCTTTCAAAGTATAACAACTTGGAATCATGCCAACCGTATTCTTCATCTATTTTGCTCAACGTTCAACGCTTCTTTCACGTGATCAGTTTTCTGAACATAGCAGTTACCTTTTGAATATTCGATAGCCTTTTGTCCTTATGATTCTGCTCAGTCACTGTTTAGGCATTCATATCTCATGGAACCTACTTAGAAACCTCCAACGTTTCTATGACCTCCCATAGCAACAGCACAAGTTAACACTGTTCTGCTTCAGAAGTCTAATTGACTCCTGATACTATTATCACTTTCCAACTGAGCTGTGGGCGATCTAGATTTCAAAATTTGCAGTTATTTCCTTTTAGTCATAATGCACATTTACATAAGATATTCTTTTTTTATTCCCGCAAATCAATGCCTGCAGCCAACACAAGGATAACGATAATGTAAATCGAACACCCTTTTTATTACTTTTTTATTACTCTCATACTCCTCAAAATAGCTTTCTCCATAGTAATGCACATTTCACATTTTAGTCTCAATGAGATTCTCAAAGTAACCAACAGCATGTCTCTTGTCTTTTATACCCACCATGTCCGAACGCTTTGGTCAAAAAACATCTGGGAGAACAACCTCCAAAATGGAAAACGAGCAAACTGAGGTGACATTTGGATCACCGTACCAGATCACACGACGTCCTGAATTTCAAATATGACATCCATTTTTGGGCACTCAATATATGCCCTTTAATTGACCTTCCATTTCCTCTGCTCACCTGGCGAACTTCGATATCTTCCACCCAATCCTGTACAACTGGTATCGTCCGAATGAAGCTTCCTGAAATCTTAGCCACGTGGATGACGGGCATCCAATGAGGACATTTAGCATTTACAATAAACCTTGTCGTTAAGCAAAATTAAGAAACTACGTTCAAACCGTACTTGGTATGCTCTTGTTCTTCAACTCTAATCAATCTATAACTCAAATTCCGGTCTATTCTTGGTGCTTTCTGATCACAATCATTAAAATACTGTCCGCCAAATGCCTGCTAAGGTGATTAGATCCCTGAAATATGAAGTTTGACACGGGAAATCGTTTCTCTTCCCAATGAGATATTATATCTTTACAATGCGTTTCCTAGTCAAACCCTAACGCTGCCTCACTTGTCTCGACTCAATGGAGCCCTTCTGGGCTCATGCGCAGTATACACCACCGTAAATTCTGCAGAAATGTATTATCTATGCTCAATTTTGAAAATCATTTCGTGGATCAAAGCGACGTTTCAACATCAGGCGGAACCACTACCCAAAAAAGGAGAAATTCGTCAACCGTTCTCCGAGCGATGATCTACCTCGATGTAGAATGAAATATTTCCGGAATTCCTCCAATGAACGCATTCCAACGGTAAATTATACTTGCCTCTCCAGTTTTTACTGCCACTTCGTTCCTATACATTTAGATCAGCATTTCACCTTATTTCAACGAAATTCTCTAATTTCGACCTAGACAATTTCTGACTTTGAAGAAATTAAACAACTTTTCAGGTCAACTTTTGCAAATGTTTCTGAACCAATGCGAATATTATTATCTCATCGCTTGAATCCATTATTGGAATTGTATGAGATGGTGATCATTTATTCTGTTGCATTATGTGGTCAATTTTTTCTACATCTGCTCCGCGCGAATGAACTTCATCTTGTATAGTTCTTTGGAGTATATCATAGTATGCTCTACACTGTTTACATACGTCATTCTTCTCAATCGTTCGTTGTACTCTTATACGAATGATGACTTTTTATATGCTTTTTTACCCTTCGAGTGGCAATTGTGGCAAAAGTAAGTGGTAGACTTTTTGCCACTGTGAAATTATGTTTTCCTTTACCATCCCCAGCGGATGTACATAAACTTTGCATATATTATTGATGTTGCCAAAGGGCACGTGTCTCATAATATTGAGAATAAATATTATGATTATTACCAATTCTACCCTAGCGGCGTATAGACTAATTGGTGCATCTAAACAAACTGATAGCAATCTTTCGGTTCAACACCATTTTGGTGTATGGCTATGACAATCTAAGTCTACTGGTGTTTTATTTGTCGCTTTTTATCTTGTCGTGCACAGCTTTCTTTAGGATGGTCGGCTGAGTTATCATTCGTGCCGTTTCTACTCGTTTTTTTTCCGACTATCGCTTACAAATATTCTTTTATATTTATCCATTTCATACCTTCGTAAACATTTCTGTTCCAAAATATTTTTTTTCTGTGAAAGATGATCATGAAACTCAGGAGTGGTCCCTATGTTGGAAATAAATATTATGAATAATATAATATTGCACGCTTCTGGAGATATTCAAAATTTTGTTATTCTTTGAAATACACACAATCTTTCTGCTATTCATCAATTGCTATTTGGAATTATTAAGTAGTTTTTATATTTTTCTCCATCCGCATTCCAACGTTTTTCTATCCACATTATTAACATATTTAAACGTTATTTTGTAAATTTTCCACCGCATACTTGTAACTGGCACGTTAGATTCTAAGAAATCTGTAGTTAACATCTACTGTTTTGCGTTTATACACAACAGTAGTTCTTGCTTACAACTTTATGTAACATCTTTGCATAACAACACCTTTTTGTTTATCGTGAGTGTACATGATTTTTTACATGCGTAATTTTATTGCTGTCGCATATTGATCTTGCTATTGAGGCAAGTTCTCATTGTTCGAGAAATTAACATTATTATTGTCATTAATGGATAAGAACCACAGATAACACACCCTAACGTTACGACTATGCGGCGAAGTGGCGCGTCCAATGGGTGGTAGATAGGAGGACCCCTCATATGAGGGGTACATCGAATATACGAGTAACTTGTCGCGAACCAACAAAGTTTAAAGGGAGGAACATTTGACAGGAAACCACTGGTACTCTTAGTAAGGGTTTTGGCAGAAGGCTCACAACGTCCGCCGTACGACAAAAGATTTTTACACACACCATTGACATCACGAATAGAAGTAACCGGAGTGAAGCTAAGATAACAAATTTTGGCCTTCTTTCGACGTGGTGTCAAAGACTTTAGGAAGCTCAACGTCCGACAGCATCAATAATAACACCAAAAAGGAATTTTGCATCAAGCACTTGAATGTCAGGAGTTTGTACAGAATGTGTGCAGAATAACATATTGCCAGAGAGATGGATCAGTATAAACTGGACCTGCTTGGGATAAACGAGTGCAGATGGAGGGGAGTGGGTGGACAGAAGCTGGCAACGAGTCATACAGTACTGAGTTCAGGGGATGAGCAACTGCATAAGATTTGAGATTCCATATTGATAAACAACTTCACAACTACACCCATCAGTAGTTGGATAAAAATGGCAAGACTTTTTCTCTATTCAGAAGACCGACAGTGATAGAGGTATATGCTTTACACAATGAAAGAGCTGATGAGAAGAAAGAACAGTTCTATGGGATGTTGCAGCAGACTGTTGACCAGTGCAACAAGCAAGACATAATTAACGTGCTGAAGAATTGAACGCCAAAGTTGGTCAGAACAATATTGGATTCGAAAGAACAATAGACACTCAAGGGCTCGGAACCAGAAATGACAATGGTAAAAGGTTTTGCAAAATCTTTGAGATTAGTGGTTTTATCAAAACTGGCACATTATTCCCGCACAAGGATATTCACAAAGTAACATGGGTATCAGCAGAAGGAACAGTGAGGAACCAGATCGACCACCTCATAATTAGACAGCAATAGAGGTCTCTTGTGTTAGATGCCAGAGTGCAGAGGGGGCTGACGTAAACAGCAACCAATACTTGGTGAAGGGAAGAATAAAAATGTGACTACGCACCGATAAGAACCAGGAGAATGGCAAACTAAGACTAGATTTTGAGCATGTGAATTATTTAGAAACGAGAAATAAATATATGGATGTTGTTGGAAGTAAATTGAAATGAAGAGAGTGGTAAAACTGACAACCTAAATACAATGTGGGAGCAGCAGAAAATGGCCACTGTGGAGACTGCGGAAAAAGTCCTCCCTTACACAAAAGAGAAGAGTAAACCGTGGATTAGAAGTTAATTGTTGAAAGAAAATAAATAAGGCGACATATCCACAGCATGAAATATGAAATAACCATCTCCAAACTGAGAGAGGCGTTGAAGCAAACAGACAAGAAGGTCAAGAAGAAAGTTCGAGAAAACAAAAGAAATTAGATGAAAGCAAAGGCACAGAGGGCTTAGAGTGCAGCAGCGAACGATAGGAAAAAAGATATATGACATAGTTAATCAAATGGCAGTCCATACCACCAAATGTCAGCTGCAGTTATAAGTGAAGACGGCCAACTGCTGAAAATGAAAAAGGAAAGATTGAACAGGTGTAAAGAACACTTCCATGAAATACTAAATAAAGTTCCACCATTAATTGGAGGGAGCTTTAGAGAATAAGCTCCTCCGATTTTGGTAGGTGTGCCTATCGATCAACAAATTGAACAGGCAAACCAGTCTATGCAAAATGGTAAGGCCCTAAAGTTAGACCAAATTACAGCAGGGATGATTAAGGTAGTTGTGGATGCCCCTTGGAAGGTATTGACAAACAGTTCCAACAAAACCTGGTTGGAGGAGAGAGCACCTTACTTTTGGAAAAATTACTGATATGCAAACTCCCTAATGAAGGAAATCTACAAGAATGTGGAAACTGGAAAGTCGTAATCCTCTTACCGATAGCCAGCAAAGTGCTTGGGAAGATTCTGATCGGAGGAATTCAGGATGCAGCTGATAGATACTTTTGAAACGAGCAAGCTGAATTTCAGAGAGGAAAGAGTGCCGTTGAAAACATTTTCTCCCTGAATAACATACTGAAACAGTTCAGCGAGTGGCACACCACGTTGATCATCCACTTTTTGGACTTTGATGAAGTCATTACTGAATTGATAGGGGAAGCCTGTAGCGATCATGAACAAATATGGTTTACCAAGCAAAGTGATCACTATCTTCAAAGCAATATTCGACAACTTTCAGCGCCTTGATAGATAGAGGATACCGAACACAAGAGTTTTCCGTGACAACTGAAGTCAAGCAAGGCTGCTTCGTGTCGTGATTTCTGGTTATTTCGATCATCGGCTAGGTTATGAAACAGAAAATAGAGAACAAAAATACTGGTATAACATAGGACTTCAACACGCTACTTGAGGACTCTGGCCTTGCTGACAATAAAGCCCTACTCCTTACTACAATCGATTGATTTCAACCGAGAACCTCAAGACTGGAAGAATATTGAATATGTGTTGTTCTCAAACTAAACACCCAGAAATGCAAGATGATGAAGTTGAACAGTGATAAGTTAGATACATTGCGAGTAGGGCAACCTGATGTAGAAGTGTTGGAGCGTTTCATATACCTCGGCGGCTCAGTGGCAAGAGCGTTGAACTCGCAACATGAATGTCCCCGGTTCGAACCCCGGCCGGGCCAATGAACTTTGTGTGCTCCTGTCTAAGCCTGGGCAACCTGACAGTATCTCAGCCCTCATGCAACCTATGGGTTGCATGGCAGCATACATGTTTAGTACTTAACAGCTGTCTGATTTGATTTTTGTTTACCTCGGTCCAGAATTGAACCATGATGTCGGCAATACAGATGATATTCAGAGAAGAATGGCTCTGCTGAGTGTAGGTTTCCGTACGTTATAATAATAATAATTTATTCCTCAATTAAATGAGAACATGCCACATGGGCAAGATCAGCAGAATACAGCAATAAAATACGCTGATAAAAACACGAGAGTGAAATGTTCATAAGGTTATGTCCTGGTAATAGTAAAAAATGAATGCAAAAGTTTCGAAACGTCAATCGAGTTTCAAGTGAACTGAAAGTCAGGGTCACCGAAAAAAATTTGGCTGGTGCCACTTGTCCGAGGTTGGGAATCAGTAAGGGCGGGAAGGTATGCTGCAATGGAGGCGATTTTCCAGTCTGCTTGGTTGGTGACTAATATATTCACTGCCCAGGAATTGACTGATTATCGTTTCATTGCTGGGCGTCTCATCGATCGAAAGGGTAACCAGTATTTGTTATATATCTGTATTGCCATCCTGGAAGGTGTTTCAGCGATCGGATTTTTCTTTTTTCATATTCCAGCCGCCAGGTGGTTAAAATTCGTGACAATTCAGTGAAAGGGAAAATTCGTTCGGTCCGGATCGGTTCAATCATTCCAACTTTCCGAAGAGTTACTGGTTTTCGAAAGCTAGCCAGAAACAGCACTTCACGGTGAGGTTTTGGCGAAGACCAGGGTTGAAGATTGTGCTGGTATTCATCGAACGGGAGAAGTCAATTGAGGTTCCAGATGTCAGTTGATTGGAATGCGCACTAGTATGGCGGATTGTGCGGTTATCGCAAGGAATTGACTGATTATCGTTCCATTGCTGGGCATCTCATCGATTGAAAGGGGTAACCAATATTTCTTATATATCTGTATTGCCATCCTGGAAAGTGTTTCAGCGGTCGGATTTTTCTTTGTTTTTCATATTCCAGCTGGCAGGTTGGTTAAAATTCGAAACAATTCAGTGAAGAAGAAATTCATTCGGTCCGGCACGGTTCAATCTTTCCGAAGAGTTACTGTTTTCCAAAGGCTAGCCAGGAACAGCACTTCACGGTGAGCTTTGAGCAAGGACCAGGGTTGGAGATTGTGCTGGTATTCAACGAACGGGACTCAACAGGGTAGCATAAAAATGGGAATAGAGAAAAGTAGGAGGCAACATGATTCGACAAAAAGGCATGATTATGGGTTTAGTTATGCGGGTTCAACTAATCAACGACAAACTCAGTTAAGGGACTACATATGAAAAAGTAAGAATGGAGGAGCTTGATAACTTCACAGGACTTTCTATAGAGAAGCTAGAGGTATATCGAAATCAGGCAATGCAGCATTAGTAAGACTTGCGAAATTTAGAGTATGGTGGGTCGAAGTAATAAGGTCCAATAACCAGAAAAGTGACGAGAGCTAATTTCGCTTCGTATCTCAAATAGGTTTTACCAGAGAGATCAGAAGAAAAAACAAGGTAATAATATTCAACACTCTGATTCTCTCCGTGCTGCTGTATCGATGTGAAACTTGGAAGATGGCCAAAAAAGGAGACAAAACTGGATAATTTCCAAGACAATTGCTTTAGAAAAATCCTCGGAATTCGCTGGAAACAACATTTTACCTAATAAGATGTGTGTACTGTAGTTGGAAAAAACAGAAAGCCTTTGAGATGGAATGAGAAAGAGAATAGGTCATGTGCTGAGAAGGCATCCAAACAGTGACTTTGCTGTTTTTCCTGTATGGAAACCAAAGTGTGAAAGAGGAAGATAAAAACTAAAAACAACATGGTGCCAAACTGTTGAGAATAAATGAGATAGAACGTGGTGGGAAACTGTCCGATGAACGGCTAAAGAAAGAAAACTATGAAAAGAAGGTGTTCAAGTCTCATGCGTTTATTGGCGCGGAGAGGATTAAGGTAAGTTAAGTTGAGTATGTTTAGGTGGACCACACTTTCATCTTGTTGGACCAATAGATATTTTCGTTGACTTGACTCAATACCTTATTAAAATGAGAGGAACAACAGATGGTGTAAAAGAATCGGAATGTTAAGGACTTCTTTAGGGCGATCAGTGAGTGCGATAGCATCAGGTCCTTCGGCCGACGACGCTCAGAGCTACGTAGTTGTGATGCTACTTCAGGGCGGATAACAGAAGAATAAGCATGTGGGACAATGTGAAAACGAGTATTATTGCGCTTGATATTCACTCTTATTTGAAGTGTCGGTGTTTTACTGGAATTTGCGCGTAAAATTCTCATTTTGGCAGGTAAAAGATTTGTGAGTGGTTCAAGATCATTGCATATAACAACTCAGAAGCCCAATAATAATATTATTAATAATTTTAATATGTTTCCAACATTGAAACACGCCGTATATGCATGATCATATTTCACAGAAATAAAGTAGTTCCTGGCATATAAACTTTTACAAAAATGATAAAAAATCTGAAAACGGTGATTAGAAGGATAGTCTCAAAGTACTCAGGTCCGGAGTATATACAAAAGATAAAATTCTGTAGAGCTACGTCGACTAAGTGGTAAAAATCGAACAATTTACTGTTACCAAAACCGCCACTCGAAAGCAATAAGGTAGATCAAGGAGAGTTGGGTGTGCTTGTGTCAGTAAACATCTAATCCCTGAGATAAATATCCTTTAGGATAGCACGGCATTATAAATGATGATACCGTCAAGTTTTGAACTGGAATGCCTCTAACAATCGTTAAGGTTAAAAGTGGCGCAGATATGAATTTTCTACTCTGCATTTTCGGCATTCATGAAATCCGGACTTCACGTCGCATGGAGTAAATCGTCAGACAATTCGTTTGCCAAACAGCAGCTTTGTGTTGTTTTCTTTTCCAGCATGGATAGTGTCATAATGTGCGTCCATATTCGGTAAAGAACGTCATGAGCTGGATGATCATAATATGCATATTTGAATCTTGTTTACTGTCGCGTAGACTCCGTTCCAGGCACGTTTGGAAACCAAGCGAAATAGAAAGGAAATAGGAGCAGTTAGCAATAAAGAATAAGGTCGTTTAGCTACTAGGCGTCGAAAACTGAAATAATGACAGCCATCGGTATTGACCCATAAACTTGGCCCAGATTTCAGTAAGCAAAGAACAATATTGGCTTGTTTCTTGTCATTTCTAACGAATATGAATTTCATAAACCGGGCTACGAAGTGCCTAGTGCAGCCTGCAAACTATTATGGAGTTGCTCAAGATAATGAGGCTTGCGAAGGAAGTGAGATGACAGACTAAAAAACCGTATACCAAAAATATAATAAAAGTGTTGGGATATCTGGTAATGAGTAGACTCTAATGTAGGTGCACTGTATTGGTGGGTGAACAACCAAGGCTACGAATTGAAACTTGGCATAATCTTATAAATCTTCCAGAGATCCAGATGATTAACAACGAAGAGTTAAGTAGGATTTCATGAATAGTGCACTCGAGAAGGTAGTCGGTAAAGAGGCTACACTATTCGTTTAAAGCTTGCCTATTTGCACCCATACGTGCATATAGTTCAGATTGAACGGAGGAGATTGGTATACTATTAGGGCTAAGGTGTCAAACCCTGAGTGTGTGTAAACCCTCAAGTGTACTGGCGAACTGGAAACAGCGGAAACATGATTATACATTTCGCCGACCGTCACCACATAGTTTATCAGCTAATATATTTGACTTTACCAGATCTTATACTTTGGGAAGTGATAATATAGTAAGCAACAGTAATAAGAAGAAAGTATGAATGAAGGAACTAAGGCTACTCCACTTATCGAAGCTAGTGAAGTGGAAACAGTAGAATGAACCACAAAATATAGAGCGTAACAATAAGTGATAGGTAAGATAAGCAGTTTTGTTGACGGAGCATCAATGATGTTGGTCCTTGAAGCAACTTTGTTCCACTAAGCCAACGCAACTCACGCTTATGTGGGCGCTGAACAGATGCGTGGCGTTACTAGTTGGACATGGAAAATTCAAGCATACAGCAGCACACGAAATTATCACTGCTCCATGGGTAACATACAATCCAACCGAGAACTGCAGCGATATCAATTTTTTATATGTAGATATTTTTTTGTAATTTCATTTCATTTTTTTATCATTCTACCTCATATTTTTGGGGAACCAACAGAAGCCATGGCTGTGCCAATGAACCTAACGTGGGAGACGTTCACGCAAACACCACCCAAACATGATCTGAGTTGAACCTCAAAACAGCTAAAATAGACGATCGTTTCAGACATGATAGAGGGCCAACCCAAGAAAAGTCAATGGATGGAGTAAAGGATGAGGGACCTAGATGGGATAAAGTATTGATATATAGACAAAACACATTCTGATTGAGAAGATCATTTTCTAGACAGGAGGGAAAAATCGATCAAGACTTTGAGGTTAGAATTTTAACATTATTCGAACTCTAGAAAATCTTTTTAATGCAATTCGTAACTAGGTAGATACCGTTGGATAAAATGTTATGCTTTTCCATGTTTGAATTTATAGAATATGTCATTTAGGTATGACAAATCTTAGGTGATCCTTGAACATCCTCTTGAGATAGTCCGTGAATGACTTAATTTGGTTCATAAGCTCGGTAAAGGACCTAATCTAATAAATTTCGATTGTCTAGCTATTAATTGGTTAAAGATATCAAAGTATAATGTTTTAATGATCAATTTTATATTGGTCAACCGGTTAAAAGATTCTTCAATTCCGAGGAACAGGAATAAAATAAAATGATCAAAATATACTCAGCTCTTAAGTAAATCGAGAAAATCGAGTTGAAAGCTCGTTCCAACAGGATTCTACAGAAAGTTGAAGTGGTATAGATTTGGGATAAAATTTGACATGGAAAAGTGACCATTTATTCATTAAGTCTCTACTCAAATGTAATAAAAAGAATAGGTATATTTTTAATATAGTAATAATAATAATAATGTTTATTTCTCAATGAGTGAGAACATGCTGTGGGAACAAGATCAGCACGTTACAACAATAAAAAATGCTGCTTGAGAAGCAAGAACTGTCAAGTAAAATAGCGTAGCAATCTGATTGGAAAATAAACAGATAGCAAAGTAACCCCAAACAGCCCAAAACGATAGAATGGTGAAGCAAGCAATGATTATAATAATAAGAAAGGTAAGATTATAGCAACATAACTCACAAGCAGTGAATGTTCTCTAAGTTCGCGATCATAAACATGAAGCGAAGACATTTCTCCAAGGTTTGAACTAGGAGGCATCACCGATCGTCAAGGTCAAAAAGTGGCGAAGATATGAATTGCCAGCGCTACGTTATCAGCGTTCATATATTCCAAACTTCACGCTGTGAGAGGTTAGTCGTCGAATATGACTTTGTTAATCAGAAGCTCAGTGTTGTTTTCTATTCCGGCATGGAGAGTGCCAAAGTATATTGCCATTCCGGATACAGAACGTCACGAGCTAGATTGTCCTGACACGTATTTTCAAACTCTGTTATCAGAAGTTTATTCACCGTTCCACGTAGGTATGGAAACGAGAAGAGACAGAACAGACAATCAGTAATAGAAACAGTGAAGCTTAGCAGACAGTGAGGAAAATCTAAGAAGAATAACAGGCTACAGTTAATGGCCACACAAAAGTGATGGGCTAAACTGGTGGTTAAAATTCAATAAGGCTTGTTTGCTAACCGTATTACTTTCCCTCTTGAGGGCATATAATGACATTTTAAAGGAAGAAATTAAAGGGATGTCGCATCTTTTAGTTGAAGTGCCGTGTATGCACAGTAAAAAGGCTAGTATTGAGAGAGTAATAAATATATGATTATCCTGAATAGCTTAGAAACTATGAGGTAAGGAGAGAGAGTACATAGGCGTAGTCTGCCATGACAGAACTATTTTCATGCCTAAGATAGATGACGTAGTAGCAGGCACTCTAATAGCATATCATACACGGGTGAAGAAATGGAGTCCCTATTGGGTTTTAGAAAAGGGAACCTAAGAAAGTTATGAAGCGGACAGCAACACGCTATTACCAGGTAGGCACAGCAAGGTTCAACCCTATTGCTACATATGAAATCAACGATGCTCCATGTGAAGCTGACAAAGACCAGTACCTGCAACAATCTCTGTTTTTGTTTCCGCACATACAACGCATACAATCCAACTGAGAACTGCAGCGATCTAAATTTGTTTGTATCTAGATACTTTTTGTAATTTCATTTCATTTTTTTCATCATTCCACCTCATATTTCTGGCGAACCAACATAGGCCATAGCTGTGCCAATGAATCTAGCGTGGATGGCGTCCACGTAAACACCATCCAAGCATGAACTGAGGTGAACCCCAGAACAGCTAAAATAGACGATCTTTTGAGACATGATCGAGGGCAAACCCAAGAACAGTCAATTGTATAGTGTGTCGGAGATCGAGTATATGACATTGGTAGCAGGCCAGTGAAAAGCTCATACACGAAAACAGTGCAACATACAGCAATCAAACCTGAAGTACCCATGCTCTATCCAGTAGGTGTCGAGCAGACAGTCGAAGCGGCATACGAGCAAAAGCCGCATGGCACTAATGGAGAAATGGGGCATCTCAAGACAAAGCACCAAGGTGATTACCAACAATGAACTGCTGAAAAAAGTTCTATTAGGATGCATAGATAGAAGCAAAGATAAAGACTACAGTTGAAAGGTACGCAGAATTAGAATGCAATGTTTGCGGGCTCGTGCCACTTGATAGTGTACTTGTCCATAAAAATTAAATGTACAACTGTAACGCAGTCTTAAGTCGCGTGTATTGCTACATTCAGGAATAGGCCGGTCAGGGATTTTAAACTGCCATAGCAAAATCTTGCAGCGATATGCAAGAATTTGAGATATAGAGGCTGCGGAAAGTAGTCCAGAGGAGAGGGACCATCGGGATAGTGCATCTAGGTCAAGTTGAATTAAGTCTAAGAAATGGGTATTATCTGCAGCAGGAAAAGAATATATGATTTTTACATCGTCAGCAAATAGGGGGCATTTGCCGTCGTTGATGTCATTAATCATATCATTTATGTATAACATAAAAAGCGTAGGGCCAAGTACACTGCCTTGAATCACGCCATTGGTGACAGGTATCGAAGGCGGTGAGTAAGTATCCATCTGTGAGATTCGCGTTCTATCAGATAAATATGACGCTAACCACTGAAAAAGTTGTCCACATATACCTACCGCTTTGAGTTTGTTCAAAAGTGACGAGTGCGGCACCTTGTCAAAAGCTTTACTGATATCCAAGTATACTAGAATGATGCAATCGCCAACGTCATATGCCAGACTGACCTCGTTGAAGAAGTCTAACTGACAACCGGAAACTGAGGCCGAGCCAAGAATTCGTATTGCCTTCCACTGATAAAATTATTCGATAGTAGAAAGTTGATAACATAAATTTTGTCAGGCGTTCTAGCGTTCTAGCGAGTATAATCGTGTGGTGGATTCCGCGATAGTTGGATGCCTGATCTCAGGAGCCTGCTTTGAAATGGGGGATGATAATAGAGCATTTTTACTGATGAGGGATATAGCCTTGCTTTAAGCTGTGACGAAATAACCACCAAACTAATAGGCAAACGTTTTCATCACCATGTGTAAGGATCCTTGATGGGGATCCATCAACCACGGGAAAGGTATAATCCTTTAAGCGCAATAGATGCATTTCAACATCCGTCAAGGAGAGGTGAACCTCGTCAAGTGAGTTTAGATTTCCTCTCGGAGGCGATGAAAGAGAGTCTTGAAATGTGGTTTCTTGTGAAGTATTTGCAGCATGGTATGAATATAAGGTAGCAAAGTACGCATTTAAGTGTGTAACGATGGCGGGTGATTACCGTATCATCCTGCAGACTAAGGTAAGCAACCATTGTTTTAGTGGGTTTGCATCGCTTTTGGTAAAGGTAACCCAGTGACTTTTGTAGATCTCTGCCAGCTGGAGCTTTGCATTCTTCCTATTTTTCACTGTCGACCTGTAGCTGAGCACAATGCTAGGTGAGTTTGAGCAAAATAGTAAGCAGAGAAAGGTCATGTGATTTACGGTATAAGGTTGCGTATCGATGTGTCTTGGATAGCGATCGCTGTAGCTTTAATGTGACCTTATCAGAAACCTCTTGAGTAAAATTCTTTTTGATTGGCCAGTCACGGATCTCAGTAGATCAAAAAGGGACGCATAAAGCAAATTTGCTGCTTTCTGAGCATCGCTAGACAATAGAAAATTAGTCCAGTCTGTGGAGCGGACAAGAGAGGCGAAGGAAGATAAGATAAATGGGGTGAACTTATAGATTACGTGTGGCTCATTATGCTTAGTCGGTTGTACACCTTTGATGTTACTGAGTACCATACTGTGATCGCTACCGGGAAAAACGTGACCCACAGTCGTGGTTGTCTGTAGATCAACAGTTGCGAAAACTAAGTCGAGGGTGTTATTGGACCGTGTTGGTTGCTCTGTGTTTTGCACCCAACCATCAACTGAGAGTTGAGCGAACAACGGAGCATATCTGGGTGGACCACTTGGGCTGCGCCAGTTTACTTCAGGCGCATTAAAATCTCCTACGATAATCTTTTGGGCAAACGGAAGCGTACTCAATTTAGAAAAGAGGTTCGGTAAAATATGGATATGCCCATGGGCCCGTGGTGGTAGTTAGATGCAGCCTATTAGGATGGAAGGAGTAGTATGCTTAGTATGAATCCAGACTGACTCGTGACGGCCACCTACTGGAGGATCGTCAAGTTGTTTCGCACTCATATCAGTACGACTGTAGATTGCACAGCCTCCACCGACTGTAGATTGACAATCTGCGCGGAAGATATTGTACCCAGCGAGTGCGACAGTAGAATCGTTAATGGCATCGGTAAGCCAAGTCTCAGTGACATATATAAAACAGGGTTAAGCTAAAGTACTAATAATGCGTAACTTAGGATCCAGGGAGCGTATATTTATAAGCAGGAGGAGGTATGCATATCACATGAGCCCTCCATCAAAAAGAAGTTGATAAGCGTATCTAATTCGCTTTTTTGGTAGGTTGAGGATGAAAGTAGAGAGGGAATAGAATTAACTGAAAGAGGGCTAGATGATGGCTGCAGCTGAGATGGACAGGGCAAGACGCTAGAATCCGCGAGTGAGAGGAGGTCTACGGTCCCCGATGCTTACAGTTGAGAATGAGATTAGTGTAATAATAATAATAATAATAATAATATTTATTTCCCACATGGGGAGCACGCCTAATTGGCATGATCATGTTTTACATAAATAAAATATTCTGGAACAGAAATGTAGTCATCAGATGCACAGCCATGGATTTCCATGTGTAGATATCGTGTTGATTTGCGGTGGTTAGCAATTGCGGAGAAAAGTTAGGGGTGGTTGGGCCTGGGAGGGTATTAGACGGAAATAAGGATTCTTATTGTTCGTTAAAGCCCAAAAAGAGTATTTGTGAGGGCCATATCGGGTGATATCTGGAAGATAGCCAAGGATGCCTGGATGAGGGCTCGAATAACTAAGTACTGAAGGGGATTTAGGCTTCCCTCTTCGACTTGCTGGTCTTTCGGAAATAGTGGGAGGTATCATTTTATGAACTGCTTTCGGTTGAGATGTAACATTAATAGGAGTACCGCCACTATGCTGACCATGGCCCATAGCGGAGGGATCATGATTAGCTGTGTGATGTTATGTGAAGTGATCGCACAAATCTAAGTCCACCACGCGTGTACCGGTCATACCTGGGCGACTGGCGTCATTGTGTTTAACATGGTTTTTGTGAGCCAAAGAGGTAGCATTGCCCTGGGTAAGTGATGAGGGTGAGTTGGGTGAAGGTATCTCTTTGGCTCTGAAGCCACCAGTGAGTGCGGCTCACTAGTTCCATACTCAAGTTTAGAGCCTGAGTGATGCACATCTTGAAACTTAGGTTGAGAAAAGTCTCCGGCTTTAGATGAATTTGGTTACGGCTGGGTATAGTAGCTCGATTTTAAGGCGACGGTTCTCTTTTTCGAATTAACACTAAGCAAAAGTCCAGTAGCTTTGTGTAGCTTTCGTTGCATGGGAGTGTGCGCAAGGCTAGCCATAGCATGAGTCAGCTTGGGATGTGAGCCTAAACAACTCCAATGTTCAATAACGTCGCGCAGGCAGATGTTGTCATGGAATTCCAGCATAAGGGGGCAACTGGATGCTGGATTATTTTTGCGCAAGCAAACGCTGCGGCAGGATGTATCATCTAGCCCGCTTAACTGCAGAATAGCTTGTTTGCTTTCTCACAGGGGAACTTATCGGGGACATCATAGATTAGAAGTTGGTGGGCTTATTCGAGTCTCGTGAGCACCTCAGAAGATAGTGTATCAATGTGTGCAGCTTCTTTAAGAAGAAAAGCAGCATCCATATTTTGCGTTATGGTAAGAAGAGGGATGAGTGAGCTAAGTGGTGATAAAGAGGCCTCAAGTTTGAAAGTTTTGGATTTCCTTTCTTCTTTTTTAGGTGTTTCAAACTCGGGGTACAGATGAGGGAAATTGAAAATGTCACTGATAGTAACCCGAAAATCTTTGGTGCCAGCCGTAGGGGATATTTGTGAGCAAAATGTACTTTTACGGCGTAACTTGGGACGATTTGGATAAACAGCTTTACGAACATGAACTCGGGCGATGGGAAAATTCGCGATTGAGTGAGTTGAGTTTATAGCGTTTGAGGTAATGGGTGATAGTAAGTCATGTTATTATTACTATTATTAAAATGTTGACGTGGAAAACGTTTCTTACGTAAATAGGAAGAGATACGTATTTATGAGTCACTTAGTAGGATTTGAAACAAAATAATATTAAATAATAATAATAAATCTTAAAATGACGTAAGATAAACAAAACCTTGTTTCAGAGACACGTATGGAGTTGAAAGATAACTAAAACTTGTAAAACACAAAAATTTACGGAAGGAAAAGAGAACGCAAACTGACCATGTGAATTCTTGTCAAACGAAAGGTAATAATCAAGTCAATCACAATACTGAACTAAGGAACTGCATGCTGCAAGTATCTTTGTGATCAAAAGTTAAAAACAAGGAACCTTTGGATTTGTATGGATCTTACAAAAGATGTGGTTGTGATCGCTCCCCACTAGTGGCTGGTTAACCTTAGTGGAGACAGAAAGAGGACCCTGAGAGAATATTAAGTCAACGATCTATCTATCTTTATTTGCTTGTTCCATGTGGTGATGCCAGTCGTCATGCGGCAGCTGCGGAAAGAATTGAGAGTAACGGAAAGGGCCGGAGAACGAAGTCAACGAGCTATTTGGGAAATGAAAGTCTACTACAAACAATTTTCCTCAAGAGATTGTAGTTGCGGATAACAGAAAACTGGTGGGTCAAGTTGGTCATAGAGTTTAATGGAGCTGAGGAAGGGTTTTTAACGCATCCAAGAAAAATTTACGGTTAAGACAGAGTTACAGAGATCCAGACAGAGACTGGTATTTGGTCAAAAACACAATTGATGAGTACATAGGCCATTCGATCACTGCGGTCATAATACGCATAACCGCCATCAAGTGCTTGGCGGTCGACATGGTTTGAGGATTCGCTTGAGAATGAATCACTATCATTAGGAGTACTAGTCGTCATCCAAGTCTCAGTTATTCAGTTGATGCTATGTGAGGCTATGACACATGTGGCTTGAAGTTGATTGAATTTAGCCAGCAGAAAGCGCGCATTATTAAGAAGAAGCGTGAGGTCGTCTGAATCACAAGATGTTGAGTTTAAGAAAATTGTTGTTGCAAATAGACATTCATCCTTACAGCAGACGGGTCTTGTTTGGCTAGAAGTAAACGGGAGTGGGATATTTTACGAGTACTAATAGTAATCCCATAGACATCTGAATTGATAGACATAATTGCATACACCTCTGCAGAAGTGAAAGTGATCGAAGAATCTGCGACAGTTGAACTAAGGGAGGGTAGTGAAGTAGATTCTAAGCCATTGTTCTTGGTAGAAGTAAGTTAACTGCAATGCTCCTCATATTTTGTGAAACAGGGAAGGTTGGTTAAACAAGATGGGAGAATAAATAAAAATGCAGGATATTTACCATTCATCTTAATATAGAAACGGCATACGAGCTTGTAGAATAAGTAAGAGAAACTGACAAATGGAGGATAGAGCTTCATCCGATGAGTTGTGCATTTCAAGCCAGTTTTCCACCGGTATGAAAAAAGTGAGTTGGACAGAAGGGGAACGGGATAGCGTTTGAGACAGTCAAAATGGAATGAAGGCCACAGAACCTGGTTTTAGATTATTTGGTCAACTTTACGATATTAGAACACCGGGAAACTAGTTCGATAAATCTCAAAGCACAATAGTGACGAGGGTTCATGATGCAGTACGGAGGATAACCGGGAATTCCCAGGCGTCAGTGCAATTGAATAAATACAACAGTATAATATTTAATAATAATTATATTTATTTCTTACATGGACAGCACTCCTAAGTAGCATGATAATCGTTTACCAAAATAGAATATTCTGAAACAGAAACTTCTTACAAAGGTATAAAATGAATAAAAATAATGGGAAAAGATTCTCAGTTGAAAACGAGTATAAATGGCACAAAAATTTATAAAACTGACTTTGTTGAAGGAATAATCTGGAACTGGATAGAAAGCAATAGATAACACATTATTATACTTAGCTTGTCATAGCCATGCATTAAAATGATGTTGAAGTCAGAGCTGAACTAAAAGATTATTATCGGCTTTTTATATGCATCAATCAATCTGTATGCCGCTGGGATATAATGAGTACCAGCAAATTCATTGAGAATGGGTGTCGAAGAAGCAGAAACTGGGTGAGAATAATGACAGGTATTTGGTGTAACTTGCTTTAAGCGTGATCACAGCACGCTTAGATAGTACGTCAGCAAATGCAAGGCTTGGTTGGGCTCGATGTTCACCAGATGTACGAACCACAACAGTTCCTCTGCAATGTTAATAGTTTTGATTTGAAATGGACTCGTTGATGTTAGGGATGTCTTGCAATTGTGCAAACCAAATCAGCAAGCCCGATCAATCGCATCGAGGGACCATTGGGGGACGCCGGAGTAAGAAAGGATAAGCGGGATATCGTGTCCCTGGCCATCATGTCCGGGCTGTGTACCAGCGGACGTAAGTTGTCATCTTACTATTGTAATAGACAACGACTCCGAAGCTCCATGCAACTTTTCATCTAGGCCGAGAAAGTGTCACGCGGTACATCCATGCATAGTAAGTGACTTCACGAGCTGAACCGTCATGACATGTAAATAGAGCCTTCTTTCCTACCGCGTTTGTTTCATTTAGCGAGGGTATAGAAACGAACGCCAGTGATGAAAAGAACATTTAGCAGCAGTGAATATGAAAGGACTATCAGCTAAAGATAACATCTATAAACGCTATCCCCGTTGTGAGGTTTAAATCCAAACAATATAAACAATGTAGGGTACTTCTCTATGTGGTGAAGCCAGCGTGAGGCCTTTATCATTCCTCAAGTAGATAGATAGTATATTCTTGGAGGAAAATTCCTTACTTGTGGACTGAAAAAAGGGTCTAATGACAATTTGCAAAGTAAAAGGTAAGTAATGAGGAAGGTATATATCATACAACAATGTACCGATCTAGAATTATTGTACGATATAGTGATAGATAGATTATATGTAGAGTCTTACCATGCCTATAATAGTATTATGCATGAAAAACGTAGTGGTAGTGAACTCTGAATATATCTCATCTCAATATAGCTAGGTTCTGAGCCAGAGACAGCAGATGCAAGATCAAGGAAGATGAATAATAAGGACTGAAAAAATATGGTATCGGAAGTATATTAAAACACCCAGACGGGTAAGAGTATGCACTCAGTCTTCTGACCTTATTCGGATGTTTCAACGAACATGATGCTAGGAAGACGCCAACTGTACATATTTACAGGCACAGAGAATGCATACGGCATTTGGTTTTACCGCGATGCTATACCAGAGGGTTCCATTTGGTTGTAAGAGAGGAATTTCAGAACAATGGATCAATATGTAGTGGGACGACGAGTAGTGTGAGAAATAAGAAGAGATTTTTTGGGAGATTATACAGAAATACAGAAAACCAATTTAAGCTGTTGGTCTTTTGAAGTCTTTTCCTTAAGGCCGGAATAACCTGATTACTCAACCGCTGGTTCTGCTCTTACATTATTGATGGGATCTAAATTACAAGTATATAAGATTTTACGTCAACACCAGTCCTAATTGCGAGTGGTGTTGTTCGGGGTATCGATTGAGGCATAATTCTTTTATTATTGTATGCTCACAATGTGACATCAAATGTTGCTCAAAGAAAATCTTTACTTTTTGCAAACGACATGAAATTTTTCATTCATTTCATGCAAATCACATGGCTACTACACTTCGAGCGATTCAAAAATATTTTGACCCTTTTTCAAGTTATTTTATCAACTCGAGGCTATTTTTCTTGACCGACAAGAGCCTATTACTAACTTTTTACTGCCTCATCACATTCTCACCCTTTTTACTTTGTAACTTGCCTCTTCGTATAGCCCCTGAAATCCGCAATTTCGATGTTTGGTACTCTTGCTCTTTTAACTTTACGCGGCGACCTCATTAGCAATAATCAAACGCCCGTAAACTTGACCACTAGATTTTGCGCACCTTCAACCATCCTCCTATCAAACTGGCGCTGCAAAAGCAAGGTGTGCGGACTGTACCACAATATTGCCTAATGGTCTTTTATCACTACTCTCAAAATAATGGGCACAGCATACCGCGTTTCTAACACCGGTTGACTGAAAAATTACTGTCTGCTGAGAGCACCCTTAACTACCATAAGCAAATGGAGAACTTCAAATGTGACCCACTGTGGCTGTAACGGTTAAAACACAACCTAGTTTTCTTACAATGACTAATTTACTCTCATATGCATGACAAATTCTTCCCTCCTCCGCCTACCATACGCAAAACTCCGTTCCATACTGAAAGGCGACACTTCACGTATGAGTTTCCGTCATAACTTACAATTTTCTATTCAATCTCGCCTCTGAAATAAACATTCTCCAAACTATTCGAAAAAATCGACAGTGTAGGTCATTCAGCTAGTCACTGCATAAATGTTTATCACTTCTCAAGGTAGAATACCTGTTCAATCCGCATTTTCCAAATGATAAATTGTTTGAAGACGGCCAATTCAATGTATGTATGTCTTGTATGGCCGGCTCTACCTTAAGTTCATCCTACCAATTCTCATAAAAAATCCACCGACTGTTTTCATTTTAATATGCGTTTCTTTATGTACGATATCCCCAAGTAGATCAGAGTAAATACAATTAGTGAGTCTTCTACTCTGACCCATTCTGTTAGCCTCTTTTTATTTCTCAATGTGTTATTTGTCATCTCTCAGGGTTTTTGGTCCCATTGGCCTAACACAGACCGCAAGAAAACAGATAAACTTTCTTTTTCCCTGGTTTTTGTTCAAATATGTAACTTGGGTCATCGGATACATTATAAGCAGTAAAATATAAGTAGTAATACACTGCTAACCTACATTGCATCACTTGATTCGCCCAGTTCACTATTTTGACCCGCCGTACTTTGTATTATTGACTATGACTACGATTCCACCCAATATCTCCCGTAAGACCTGCGAATGTATTTACTTTTGGTATTATTATGCTCTGAATGTCAAATCACTTAGTCTATGGTGTGTGATGACGCTAACCAAGTTGGTCGTTGCCTTTTCAACTTAAAAGTCTATTCGCGTCACCTCGCATTTTCCAACAAATCTTACAGATTTCAACAATTCTCTATCCTCAATACCCCGCTCCCTTGAGAGACCGGTCTCTGTCGAATTCAATTCTACAAAACAAATCCTGTTAGGCATCAGTAACCTTCACCTTGGCTCCACGTCATCATGAAAATCGCACGTCATCAGTAATGTTGCGAAAACCAATCAGAATCTTTGAAGTGTATAGAATGGAACATCACACATCGATTGAATGTACGTATCTAATAACGACACCCAACGAGGCAGACGGCGCATCAAAAATTATAAATGTAACTTACAAATTTTGACGACCTTCAACACCAACAAAACTTGGATTACCCTCGCTTATTTTTATGACTTCAGTTCAGTAATTCTTCGTTACGTTCTCAAAATGACCCTGACATGCAACTTATCACGTTTTCATTTCACGTGTGTTTACTTCTCATTAGTGATTGCGGAAAGAGTAATTTTTACAATTTCTAATTCTCACAGACTTTTCATTCTTCTGGCCATTTACTTGGCCACATTTGTCATACATTTGTGATAGTAGTCTTGCTGAAATGCACGTGTTTCATGATCATGAGAATAAATATTAATAATTGTAATGATAAAATTTTTCCAATGCAATTTCAGTACCTGCTTTTATAGAGAATCAACATTTGAAGGGGAACCATGAGTAATAATATTGTGGCCGACCTTTATCACAGAGGAACCATGATTACCCATGTGTTGAGATGTGGAATTATTAGACAAATCGAAGCCTACAACAGCATCACTGTGAACTGCCCAGATAGCATTAAGCGTGGAAATACGTACAGTTTTTAGATCAACATGCTTGATTTTGTTGTGCAGTCTGTTGAGAGCGGTAGGGCCAGTAGATGTTTTTCTGTGATTGAGGGTGATCTACAGCCTGCATGACTCAAAGAATGACACTTGAGTGTGTAAAGGCTTCAGCTACTTACATACAGGAGTTCAAGTGTCTTGCAAGTTTTTCCTGTTGATTTCACGATCGTTGATGAACAGTAGGCGAACAAAACTTTAAGATCCACCACTGGTTGCCTTTACCTCGTAGAAAGTAAGTTTTTGATGTTTCACAATCAAGTCGCGTGATGTTATCATGGCGGTTTGCATTTGCTGGTTTCATATTCATACCGTCGTTGCTACCATTACTCGTCGGTATTGGTATGACTTTGGGGAGAGCAACTTTGAGCAACTTTGGAAAGGTGTAGATCTTGAGCAGGAATGTAGCCAGTTGGAAGCAAATATACGCTGATCTGAAAGTGTAAGATGTTTTAGTTTGTTGGCGACGTCCACCAAGAAAGATGCAGCAATGATGCAAACACAGCGGAGAAATAGCCAGTCGTGTCCATGGCGGAGTATGTTTCTTCTACCAATTACCCTAGTTAGGTTTTAATTTTAAAAACAGCAATAATACTGTGCACGTTCATCTGGCATCTGTTTTAGCCAGAGCTAAAGCGGGAAGCCTTCAAAAACGTTTTGTGCACTATTCTGTTACCGCATTTAACGTAGAAACTGGGATGATAATCGACCATCAAACTGTATGCCATCCAAAAGTTCTTTAATGAGCCTTCCATGAGGAATAACGGTGTGTTCACAGAGCGCGTCCCTTGGTTTGGTAGTGGATAACAACATCCTTACGTTTTGGAGCTAATAAGCAAGGGATTGCAGCGCAGAAGTGCTGAAACAGCTTAGATTTGATCTAAATATCGGCGCAGGCAAACTGCGCGTTTATGTGGGCAAGCCAGGAATCAGGGTCGAGTGGAATGAATTTTGGAATTTTATTATTCACAGAGGTCAATGTATTAGTGGGTACTCAACATCACCACTCCCGACATTATGAATAATATAAGGGGTATTTAAAAATGAATATACTGCAAGTAGAATGACATATAAGAACGTTTAAATGATCAATTCCAAAAAATAACGGACTGACTGGGGAAAACTTCAAAGTGAGATCATTTGACTCCAATGATGACTGGATACTACAGCTAGAGTTCACAGCATTCGTCATATTTTTCAAATAGACGCTTTGGCAGAATTGATTTCATTCGAAAAGCTCATGTTGAATTGGAGTGTGCGTGCAGATAACTCTAGCGATGGTCATTATTGGGTATGCCCATTAACAACTTCAATGTTCAAACACAACGCGGCTGCAAACACCATCCCCGAATTTGAGTACAAACGGCAATCATCGACAAATTACTTTTTCAGTATCAAATTCGTCGTATTGTTCGTCTTCTAAACTGGGAAATAACTAGTTTTTCCCATTTAAGGGGAAACTTATCAGGAATATTGTAGACCAAACTTTAGTCCCCGCTTTTAAGACATGTGAAAACTTTAGTCCATAGTTTATCAGTAACGGCAGCGGTTTAATGAATGGTAGCGTGTGCAAATGGTGCAATGAAGTAAGGAAACGGATCGAATAAAAATGTGTTGATAGCAAGGATTCAAGTTCCCACGACATAGATTTCAAATCCGCTACTTCATTTTTAGTTACATGAAAGTTGGAGGATTACTCGGTGTATTTGAAGATATCGCGTATAGTAGCAAGGCAATCCCCGGTATGAGCCAAAGGGGTTTTTGATGAGCAAAGTGCTGGTTTACGGCATAACGTGGTGCGATTTAGAAAAGCTTTTTACGAATAGCAACCCGAGCAATGAGGTAATAAAGTAGAGTGAAATCTTGAAGATTGACGCTGTTTGCACTCGGTGGAAGAACAGTTATGGCAATTTGGACGTTTTATTGGATAAGAAACGTAACGAGTTATAAACACCAGAGAAACTCAAGCAAAAACTCAAACCTGAGGAAAACAGGTTCGAACACAAACGAAATCGGAACATCAGTTCACCTTAGTAATTCACACTGTAATCCTATCATTGATTAGTAGTTTGAATCAATCCTTGATGAATCACCTTCCTTTATTTGAAAATTCGCCTAATTTTGCATTTAGATTTACCAACGAGTTTGGGTCATCAGCATATTTTGAAAGCCTTGGTGCAAATAATATTGGCTTCCCAATGTTGGCACAAAAAAATAAGGGATTTCAAAGTATTTAATGGTATTGGAATCATTAGGATATAGTTTGTTTACCTTATTGTAATCTTTTATTGCAAAACAGACGCTATTTGAACGGAGGTTTAAGGTTTGGTCAACAGATAGAATAATCGCTAACTGTCGTAGGCTCACGGAACACGGAGGATAAATCACTATTTGGAACAAAACGCACGGCACACCAATTCATAATACAAAGCTTACTGTTTAGACAATCAGACATTCAGGAACGGCAATCTAAATTAACCCATAAAGTAAGTTCTCAATATTATCGCAATTGGTTCATTTTTGGGGTATTGGGAGAAATATTTAGGGAGCAGCTTTGTTCTTTGGCAGTTGCTCTCTAATAGATGGAGGAGACAGACATCATTAAACCACATTTATTCCTAAAGCTCCAAGTGCCATTGCAGGGAATATGGTCTCAACTGTCTGGCTGAATGACGTAAAGTGTTATCATACATATATATATATATATATAAACCGCATTACTAGCTGATGTTTTGCAATATCAACTCTTTTTAAAGAAACGTTTCAGTAGAAAATGTTAAACAAAATCAGGAATCGGAGTCAATAATGCAAATCACTGCTGTTGGCAACAACTTTCTGACCATTGCGAAAACACTAATCTTCAACTGTAACAGTGTTACAGTGTTTTTGGATCCAACAGTAACATAAAAAATAGGTGATTTCTACTTGGACAACAACCGGTTCTTCAAACACAACTTCTTAGACTGAAATCATGGGATACGACACCATTTATGTACAAATACGCACAAACATCTAGATAGTACATTCCACTTTTGCATTACCACGGAGAATGAAAGATGACGGTTAAAGTAATTGCTTGTTTGCAGACAAGCGGGACAACAAGTATAGTTCTCAAAGAAGGAAGAGGTGTTGAATCTCATTAGACAACCACTACCCGCATCAAACTAGGCAACCCCAACAAATAAACTTTTGAACAGCTGAAGTTCAACTTCTTTGTGCGGTGCATGTGATTCGGGAAGAATCAAAAAGGAATACCGTAATCACCTCACTATACCACCGTAAAATATGGTTAGTATAGATACCATCGTTGAAACAGGAAACCTTGAAAGGGTGAACTTTGTTGCCTGTACTTTGAACAAATGTTCCAACATCAGAAATCTCAACAAAACAGCATAAATACATAATAATAATATTTATTTCCCACATGGGGAACACGCCTAGTTGGCATGAGCATCATTTACAGAAATAAAATATTCTGGAACAGAAATTTCACAAAGGTATGAAATGGATAAAAAAAATAATTGGAAAAGATACTCGATGAGAATCGAGTAGAAATGGCACGAATGATTATGAAACCGACCATTTTGAAGAAAGTAGTCC
This sequence comes from Zacco platypus, assembly GCA_038088235.1. Classification (NCBI taxonomy): domain Eukaryota; kingdom Metazoa; phylum Chordata; class Actinopteri; order Cypriniformes; family Xenocyprididae; genus Zacco; species Zacco platypus. The sequence continues at coordinate 3,847 of JBBHEA010000086.1, read as the reverse complement.
GAGTCAGGATAGAATGCAACAGATAACACCTCAATGGACTCAGATTGTCATAGTCATGCACTAAAATGATGTTGAACTGAAAGTTGAACTGAAAGATCGCTATCAATTTGTTTATATGCATCAATAATCTTAATGCTACTGGGACCGAACTGGAGCCGTATTTTTTAACAAATTAGCTTCATTGATGCGGAGCATGCTGATCATCGAGAAACTTATTTTTCTTTGCGATTATAACGCCAAAGTATGCTATGATCATTATGCGTCGCCTTTCAGTAAACAATTTTTGGTGTTGAAAATGTGATTGAGAATAAGCAGCGACTATAATAGTTTTGCACTAATCGTGTGTCTTGTTTTATGCACACTGACTTCAGAGGATAGTATCAACATAAGGTATCTTGGAGATACTGAAGGCAGAAAGTAAGGAATGGAGGTATCACTCAAGTACGTCCTTTACAAGCGTACCTATCATAACGCTGAACTGTAGCACTATTTACGCCTTCGTAGGCATTTGATTGAAAGCTTTTTGGTTTACATTTGGTATCCACTGCGGGTGAGAAGTCAAAAACACTACCTGTTATTATGCACGATTCAGCCTGATTATCGTTGGCGAGAGAAACTTTAAGACGCATGACTCGTTCAAAACTAAGGCAAGCAAGATATATCCTATCATTTTGGCCAGGTGCGCCGCGCTAGGTGAATACTAGAGATGCGCTAGTGAAGAGAATCTAAACAGTCCTTGGGTTTTCATATTTGAAGTGTAACAGAAAGCTCTGCGATGTGAAAGTGTGTACTGGATGCAGCTCAGTAGAGCAGTTGAAGAGGCGCCTTATAAAAACGTTTGTTTGTATCGATACCGTTTCCTATACCTCTGAGAACAAAGAAGCTCCCATTTTATCTTCTAATTGTGTGATCACCGCGGACAATATTTGGTTGATAGAGAGAACGGAGGAGCACAGTTTTGGTCCTTGCTCCGCAGAGAATATTTTTGATGATTCTTTTATCAATTCCATCGGTTTTCTTTCAACCATAGACGACCTTGATGATGAATCATCGGTAGATGTGCTAAGTAAAATCGTTGAAGAACTGGCCTTTATTGAGGCATTAGGCAGTGACAGAATACCCCCAGACTGGATTAGACCATGCAAGTCTTCTCTCCTGTTACTACTGTACGATGAAATGAACAGATATTGATGAGTAGATGCTATACGACGGGACATAAGAATCTTTAAGATCATTGACATTTACAAGAACTGATGTGAGAGTAGCAACCTCAACAAATACAAAATAATCGCTCTTGTAAACTTCGTCGGTAAATTTTTTCCTAGAGTGGTCCTAGTGTTATTGAATAAGCAACCGGAACGCGTATATCCGGAGTCACAGTGTGGTTTACCCACTAAAATAGAAGTGCAGGGAACACTGAATGCAGGTGTGTTGTTGTTTAAGTAGCATTTTCTAGGACTTTGTCTTAGTTAGCAGTAATGGGCATTTCAAAACCCTCGCTGTAGAACGGCAAGGCGTAGAATACATATGCCAAACATGAAATGAGGCTGAACACTTTTCACTTGCATTGTCTTGATTGTAACTTAAGAATCTCTTGGATGTGCAAAGTGACAACTAAAGTAGTCCTAAAACGTGTTGGTATCCATGAAATCTACACTTTCCTCACAAAGAGCAAACTAACCTAGTTTAGGCATATTTACAGCACCGTGAATTGGTTCATAGAAGTAGGAGCATACAGCGCCCACAAACTACGTTACGAGGACGTCTGACAAATGTTCTCGAAGTTCTTAAATTTTTAACACGATTTGGTAGCAACTGTCATTGGATATTATAGGCTAAATGTACCTGTTTCTCCAACAAATTGGGATGACGGAAGTGAACCTTATATACAGCGGATCAAATAAACGTGCTTGCCGGTATGATAACTCGTGTTATTCAAGTATAAAAACAAGCTTTAATGCAACCACTGCAACAATAAGTCTTTACCGGATTGAATTATTTGGCCACAACTTCAGTTATTCTTGGTGAATAACCAAACAGACAACTGCACGGACAGACCATGGTTGAATGTGACCGCAAGAGGCTAACCATGCACTTGACTTTTCCTTAGTTTCACTCTTCGCTGTGCAAGAATATTGTAAAAACACGGGTCGTACAATCGGACGTTCCTGTTTACTATTCAAAAATAATTAAATTGAGAATAATAATAAATAAAATCAAAAAATGATAGAATGAATGAAATTATCAATATTATAAGAGAAAATAATGATTTAAACTACACCGACACAATATTACAATGATAATAATGACTTTTTTACATGAGGACAACATGCATCTTGCCGTTTTCTCATCTATACTTTTATCAACGTGTACAAAATTTAGTCACCATAGTTTATCTGTCATTAATCATAAATGCCTTTGTTTATCAACTAAATGAATTTAATCCTTGACATATCCTTTCAATCATCCTCAGGAATTTAGTGTACAACGGGACAACTTTCAGAATTATAATGTTAATTCTGTTTGTGACTCAACCTGTACGATCTAATAAAACTTTATGTACAAAAACAATGATTAGTAGAACCGAGACATTACAGAATGGAAATAATAGATATTATGTCATAGCTTGTGAAACATTATTTGTATTGGCCTGGATTTACCAACTAGAAAGTGTAGAGTACATTAGTTAATTTAAAACTAATCTATTTTTGATGGATTTGTCTTCAATATCACCATAACTATAGAGAAGCAGGATGTGGGTGTGGAGCGTGGTTAAACTGATAGGAAAATAGTTGGTGTGTCGTTTAAAGGCAAAACTACGTGTATATAAAGGAATAACATCAGCTGAGATCAATACCGGACAATATATACAATTGTATCACTCTTTAATCAAAAGTATATACAACACATGTCAATTAATCTATAGACCCACTTTCAAGAAAACAGAACTAGTTGGCTACGAATAAAGCGATTGAGAAGTATCAATAGAGGTTATGTTATTTCCTTTATTTTGGTTGGTTTATCCTCTATCATGGGAACATAGTGAATCCAGTTTGTTTTCAATGGATACGGAAATATAACATTTTTGTTTGTTCCTATTATTTTGCATTTTTGACCAAAATTGGGGTTTTCAATTAGAACCTTACCTTGCGTTATCAAGAAGAGCAGCTTTTAAGGTGCTTTGAGTTATATCACAATTATCCCATGCAATCAGAGCCTCTAGACATTGTCATTTGTCGAACTGGAGACAATCAAGTAAAAAACTCCGTAGTAGCATGTAACTTGGTTGTATTTATCATAACAAGCAAGATGAAAGGAACGAGAAATTTAATGATAAAAGAAATTGAACAAAAGTCGTAGATTTGTTTTATTAGATTGCTAATAATTAATAGCTATAGAATGAATAGGAAGGCGTTCAAATTCGTGAAATATCTAGTCATAATGAAAAAAGGTTACAAGATTGATCCTACATGGAAGCGTGTAAAACAGGTAAGATGACTATTCAGCCGACCTAAAACTTATAAAACTGCTGTGCATATAGGCCTCACAACTTAATTTGAACAATTCCCGTTTTAAATCTTACCAAATTTAGACAAGAAAACTTTATGTCCTTCTATTTTAGAGAATCGGGAATTGTTGAGATCAGGTATGTCTGTTGATAAAGAAATAAACCACTTGGTTAACAATATTTCTGAACCATTTTACCAGTCTATAGGAAGAAACAAGAAATAAACAACAGTTTAGCTAACGATCAGTTTGTCAGTATACTGCTAGATTTCAAAAACATTTTTTTAGCACGAAACTGTACAACTCACCACAACATTCATACTTGTTGTAAGACCCCTTG
>JBBHEA010000085.1:0-38829 GCA_038088235.1 Zacco platypus | reverse complement strand
TAAGAACCAGATGGAAGGTTGATGTATATGCAAGCATCTCATAGAGTGCGATCGAAATCCAAGTGCGTCTGTCAGTAAAAGCAACAGTCTTGAATTAAATATCTCCATATTTTTATATGGGTGCTACGTGTTTTGACTGTGACCAATTTCGATCTACTTTTTGAGGTCTCCTAGTTAATCTCGGAAATCGTTTATGTCGGGAGCCAGTGTTTGCAATAAAACGATTATGGTAGATGGGTATTTGCAAGAACAGATCGCCATAATCATTACACGCCATATCGAAGCCGAAACTTAACTACGCTATATCATTCCATAGGTCTTAGACAATCAACTTGAGCATTCATATCAACCACGATCGGATTAGGTCGTACAGTTCTCGATAGAAGCAATACTTCTCTGCTTCTTAAGAATAGTATGTGGACACGTAAGCTGACACGACAGACAGACAACAGTTGCTTTTCTGAACGGAATTCATTTTGACTGGTCTGCTGAATACGACTCCGTTTAACGTTTAGTTCACTGCGATTTAATGAAAAAAGTAAAATTCGGCTCTATAAATCAGCTCTATTCCTACACGGTAGTAACCACGAGCTATTGATACCGGGTCGGAAGATACTTATAACGAGAACCAAGGATAACCTATAGCTGGAGAGGTGAGGTAGAGTTTAGTGGGGTAGAGTCTAGTTTGTATGATTCGGATATATTGTATACATTAACCTCTATAGAAAGCAGAATTTTGATAAGTGATTCTTGTTGGCCAATCAATGGACGGGTTCAGACGAAGAGAGATGATATATGTAACTAGATCATTGCATTATTTGTTAGTTTTGCCATTACCCAAATTTTTTTGGGCGAATTAAGACAAGTTTAGGAGTATTTCTGTGGGAAAAATTGTTAGGTCGAATGATACTTTAAGGTTGCTCAGGGTGGATAGCTTGTTTCATTGAGGTGCCTCAATTTTCATGCCCTGACACAATAGCCATACCTGCAACACAGCAAAATGTGATAAAGTTTTCTTTCAGAACCCAATCAGGAACCTATGGGCCAACAGTTTGACCTGCTAGGCAAATGTGTAAACGAAGAGATTGACGTTACAAACAATACTTATCATTTTGTATCACATCGAATCTTTCATTACGGGAACAGAAATCAGAATGTAAAACTTGCTCTGCATACAGTGGCTTGCTTGTATAGTTTTGAGCACCAAAATAAATAGACTATCTTCAATCATCGATAAAGAACTACTGGTTTTATAATTCAAATTTAAGGTTTCATCTTCAGTCACAACGGTAAACTTCAACCCAAAACAATAGTGGCGCAACTCAAGTAAGGTAAACCATTCAGCTCAGCTTTCTGCCACTTCATTTCAACGACAGCGATTTGTCAATCATCTCTTTTTTTAGCTCCGATTCCTGACGGACAAAGACCAGTATTGCGTGAGTACACATCAAGCTCTGATATGAAACATTTTCCTATTAATTCTTCCAAATGCATCTGAAGCGCATGCAAAACCTAGTAAATACACTGATTTCAAACGGGGAACTCGCGTGTATAACGGAATAATAAATGTGTATGTAGCTCTTGACGAGCCTAAATACTGGTTTGTTCCAATAACACTTTGGCAATATTCTCGTTTCCAGCCCCAATTCCTGACGGACAAAGACCAGTATTGCGTGAGCACATATCAAGCATTTATATGTAATATATCTTACTATTCATTCAAATGCAATTAAAGCGTTTTTAAAAATGAATAAATATGCAGTAATGAAACATGTGTAATTTATGGCGATCAAAGTGAACCTGTGATCATGACCTAATTGAATCAATATTTGAGACATTCTTCTGGTTTTTAGTGTCTCAGTAATACTGTTTCATAGCATTATAATTGAACTGTTGGTTACCAGTCCACAAACGTGGTCGACAAATGAATATTATTTACTCTGAATAACATTGATTTATTTTTACGAATGCCTTTTATATACGATAAAAGTTGTCGGCGCAATAAGCTACCAACAAACTAAACACCAGAAATGAAGCACCAGGAAGGAAGAATAACGTCGACCACCACAGTTTCATTTTCGATCCTCAGCTGCCGTCATCTGAGTGCATGGTGCAATTAATATTGTTCTACTTTCGATTGAATAAACTATCGAATAATACGCTAACAACACTTGTGGCAACTAATCTCTCTCATTAAAATGCCGGAAAAGTACTACGTATGCTGAAGTTCACAAAGTTGTGAAATCAATACATTGACTGCCTTTTGAAACGTTATGAAGGCATGATCTAGGAGTGTAAACAATTAGTTACATTGGAAAATTTTTACCTTATTTGTATATATGAGAAATATTGCCTTCAAACGCATTGACTATACATATGATTGTTCTGTGCCTGAATCTTTCACAAAACAGTATTTCCAAATTGTTTAACGCGAGTTTCTGGAGATGGTGATTCCTATGAACTATTGTGGGATTTTTGATGTAGCTTCCTTTATATACACATTTTTTCGAGCGAAAGATATTTTGGCGAGTTGTTTGATTACATCTGCTTTGTTTGCATCCCTATACGTTTATCATACAACATTCCAGTAATTAAAGCTATGCCCAAAGATAATTGCAAAAAGCATATATAGTTACCAATGCAATGAACAAAACTCGTGAAGGGTTTCAACAACCTAATAACAACTAGTAGATGCGTTGAGTCCTCTTACATGTACTCCTCATACTTAGCCGGAACATTGTGTTCATAAAATAACTATTCATACAAATTAGAATGTAGCCTCAAACCAGCAAAATTCTCTAAATAAAAACTTTACACCATTCAATCTGCCTTCATTTGATGGAAAACGCTGAATTCATCTAATAATCAGGTTGAACTACGCATCACAATGTCAGCCATTAGGCATAACATTTAAAAACGCCACATTTAATTTTTGTAGTGAATAAAAACTGTGATCCGTTTCAACCACACTTGAGAGGGGCCAAAAAACGATATTTTTTCAGTAAAGACGATGAATGCATTCAATTGTAATAAGTGAGCATGTTGAAGATCCCGTCAAGATGACATTTGACTTCTTCGATATCATTTTGTCAACTTTTTTCATTTCAGCCCCATTGCCTGACGGACAAAGACCAGTATTGCGTAAGAACACATCAGGCCTTTAAATGAAAGATTTACTTAAAAATACTCCCATATGCAATTGAAGCGTATGCAAAACCTAGTAAATACATGGAAGTTAAACGAAAAAATTGTGTGTGCGACTGTGAAAAATATGTGTATGTACCCCAAGATTAGTTTCAACACTGGATTGTTCCGAAGGACTGTTGACAATTTTTTCCTTTCCAGCCCCATTTCCTGATGGACAAAGACCAGTATTGCGTAAGTACACATCAGGCTTTTAAATGAAAAATTTATATAAAAATACTCCCTTATGAAATTGAAGCAAAACCTATTGAATACATGGAAGTTAAACGGGAAAATTGTGTGTGCAACTGTGAAAAAATGTGTATGTACCTTAAGATTATTTTTGACACTGGATTCCTCCGATAGAATGTTGACAATATTTTTTTACTTTTCAGCCCCTTTCCCTGACGGACAAAGACCAGTATTGCGTGAGTACCCATTTGGCATTTATATGAAATATTTGCATGACCATCCATTCAAAACCAACTGAAGTGATTGCAAACTCTAGTAAATTCGAAGGCGCTAAATTAAAAACCTTTGAGTTCAACGTGGAATTAAATATATATGTGCAAAGCTTTATCCAGAGGAAGGTTTCTGAAGCTCAAGACGTAGGAATCCAGTTCATTTTAGTGACTTACTGTAACTTGTTTCAGATGGTACTTGGCTTTTCAATACCCAAATATTCTTACTTCGTCGTTGAATTTTATAAACAGAATAAAGGCATGTCTAGCTATTTATGGTTATATTGTTTACAACAAAGGTCACTTTTCTGGAAGTGGAAGATTCAAGAGAAATGTTCCAATCTCATCATTTCTCGAAATATTCATTCAAATCATCGTCCCACCGGATATTAATTTCGGTTCGCACACACACCTGTACCGATGAATTCGTAATTGGATGATGATTTCCACGTTGCGTGCCAATTAAATTAGGCAGGATATTTCCCAATATATGCTGTCCTTCGCCATTTCTTGATAACGCTCTGTGAAAGCGTGAGCTGATGTAACAAATAGACAAAATTACCACTCCAACCACCATTTATTTTAATTGGTTCACTCAATCTGACTGTGTTTTACTGTCTGTTTCTTGGAATCTTATAAAGATGATTAATTTGACCTCGGCTTATAGCTCGTTTCCTACATCGTTTTTACCACGAGTTATATATACTCAGAGCTTAAACGATTTATAACCTAGAGCTAAAGGAATTAGATGTGTCCCTAATTGGGAACCCTGTATGCGTGTATCGGAGCTACAGCATACGTCGACTCGAAAGTAAATTAGGGTTTGTGCATGAGACCTTCAATTACAATTTAGATAAAGAGTGCATACTTTGAAAGCTGCTAAGTGAAACGTTTTTTACGAATTTCTTTGAAGTATGATTTCCTGAGTTTTGTTGTAGGTTGGGTGTCGAGAGGTTTATTATGAATCAAGAAGCATAAACTTAGAATGGTGAATGATACTTTTCGGTGTTCCATCCCGAACTAGGAAGTTTGATTAAGGTACGCGAACTTTATTCGTCAAATGAAAGCGAAGCATTTTTATGAGATGCTTTGTTTCGTTGGGAACCCAAATCGGAGTGTCCATAGTTTGAATCAACAGTTTGGCCAGTGAAGCAAAGGAGTATAGCAGTCATTGGCGTCAAGTAGAATTCTCATCTAGTGGGGACTTATCAATTTTGCATAGCGGAAAAGAAAATCAACATGATGGATTTTCTGCACCTTTGGTTGTTATTTCGTACAGTCGTTGACCCTAAATAAAATAAAAGCTCATGTTTCTTCATGATAGAGGACTTCGGTATTGAACTAATGTTATTAGAGTTAAAATTCAACGTTTGAGTGTTAGTGACAATGGCAAGATGTCATCCGTGAAAATAATTAGGTAACTAGAATTGGGCTACTGTAGAAATGTACTCACTGAGTTTGAAGTACAATCGAAAAATACAAAATAATACAATAATACAATTAGAAGATCATTCGTTGTGAGAAGAGAGTTGATCGATTGATTGATTTGCAATAATCCTATTGTTGAATAAACGGACAACAAATGAAGTGCGAAGTGTCCGATTTTTTGTAGCTTTAGGTTCAAATCTTCAATTCTCTTCCAAGCAGACTTCATGAATTGTCATTTTTTGCCCACAAACCAAAATTCGCCCAGTATTCAGCTACATCAAGGATCTAATTAAACTTTATGTGGAGAAAGGGTCTTGATACTGGAATCCTTCCATAACAATTTCCCAATCCTCTCCTTTGAAAGCCCCAATTCCTGACGAACAAAGACCAGTATTGCGTGAGTACTCATGTGGCTTTTATACGAAATATTTATCTAACAATTAGTTCAACTGCAATTGAAGTGTATGCATAACGTTGTGAATATACTGAATTTCAACAGGAAATTGTGGGTATATTGGAGAGATAAATGAGAATGTATGAGGAGTTTTGACAATGGATTCCTCCAAAAGAACTTTGACGATCTTTATTCCAGCCCCAATTCCTGATGGTCAAAGACCAGTACTGCGTGAGTACAAATCAGTTATTTCTTAGAAATATTTACATAAAAATACGTTCAAATGCACGTGAAGTGTATGCAAAACATAGTAAATGCGCAGATGTAAAACGGAAAACTTGTTTACCTAATGGAGAAATAAATGTGTGATTGAAAAGTTTTATTGAGAAGCACGTTTCTTGAGCAGAAGACCTCTTATAAAAAAACCCTGCCCCTAATTGAGATTGTATTTCGTTTGTCATTAACCGGATAATCCCACTTCGAACATACCTTTTCTGGACTCATTTGGAGCAGCATATCAGGATTAGATCACACTAAAACTCGAGGGTGACGGTGAGAGTCAATGAGCTGATATCTGTTTGCATTGACTACTTGATCTAATTCTTTTGGATTTCCAACACACTGGTCAATGTGTGTGACTAATTGAGGCAACTCAGTAGGATATTGGTTGGCCACGGGAATTGACAGAATTGGTTAATGTGTTCGCAGTGACTCCAACGTATGCATCCAAAAGTAAGGCTGTTGAATATACGGGCACGTACTAGAGTGTGATCGCAATCTAACTGCGCCCGGTAGCAGTGTTTTGGGTGATCTGACTGTGTCCAAATTTGATTAGAGGGTGGACGTGGCGAAGTAACTCTCAGGGATTGTTTATGTTAAAAACTGGCGTTTGCGAGAAATAGGTTATGGCCGGTGCACAGTTGCAAGAACCAATTATCGTTATCGGAAAACTCTGCGTCGACAATGAATCCGTTGGGTTTACGCAAACCTAATGAGCATTCACCAATTGAGCATTCACATTGATGGTGTCTGTGCTCGATGCTGAGTGGATAAGCCGCACAGTTTTCCATAGCTATAATTCTCCACTTTGTCATAATAGTATATGTGGGCTTGAGCTAACTCGACAAAATCAAATGACTGTTCTCTCAACCATCATGTTTTGTGATTTATTCGCTGAACGTTACTGCACTTAAATTGCTGTTTACAGGAATGCCCCCAGGATAAATAATTTGGAGCTTAGCGATATTCCTACTCCATGATGACTGCAAACTACTGAAAACGTGTTCCCAGATGCTCAGAAATAAACGACGGAGAACCTAGATCTTGATGAGTAAGACGTATGCCTGAGTTGGAGTCTTGTATGCGTGCGACACAACATTGTACATCGAGTTTCATTCAGATGTAAGCCTGTGAAAGAGAGATTAGTTTACAAATTAGATGAAGAGTGCATACTTTAGGGCTGCTAAGTTCAACGTGTTTTATTCATTTATTATTGTTGTGAATTCCCTAATTTAATTAAAGGATTGATAGGGGAACGTTTTCAAGGTATCTATAAGGAAAGAGCTGGAAGGACGCATACTACTTCCAGATTTCCAAGGCTGAAGAAGGGTTTGGTTAAGATATCGATACCTTAAGTCGCGGAATGAAGCAACTCACCGGATTATTATATTTTCATTTTCCTGAAACTTTAATCAGTATCTTTGACTCCACAGTCTTTCCCAAGAGGTAACTGGATATAGGAAAGTATTTGATGTCAAATAAATCCTAGTATTTATCAATGCTTGCAATGCGTGAGAAAAATCAACATATCAAATTGCTTTGCATCTAGTTGATTTTTGTATCGTCATATGATCTAAACTAAATAGACTGTCTTTGCATCATAAAGCGAAGGAATTTTGTTGGTGTACTACTATCATTACAGTTGAACTCCAAGGCATGATCGTCAGTTAGAATGATAAACTTCAATCCGAGAGGACAGTTAAGTAACCGTGGATCTGTCCACTCTGATTTTGGTAACACCCTTGTTTAGCCTTCCTCAAACATCGTAATATACTCGTTTTGCCTCTATAAAGCATCAATAAAAGTAGGAAGATCATTCATGATGAGAACATATAGGATTGTTCTATTCAATTCCACGAGAATACCCGTAGAAAGAAGGGTATGGTAGAATTGACTGACATTCAGTAAAGTGCAAAACGTTCAGTTTTTGGCTACTTTCGGGTTCAATTTTTCTATTCACTTTAATCTTGTGTCCATGAAGTATAGTATTCCTCCAAACTCAACCATAGAATAGTGTCACGTTCATTGACATCAAATAAGGGCAGCAATTGAGATCATGCATAGAAGCAATATTTGAAAATAATACTTTTTTAATGATAATAATTTTAACTGAACGTACTTAAAACTGGATTTCTCCGATAGCACTTCGACAATCGCTTCCATTTCAGCCCCGATTCCTGACGAACAAAGACCGGTATTACGTAAGTATAAATCGGGCATTTATATGAAATATTTATCAAATGAAAGGTTTAAATGCAAGTGATGCGTATACAAAACCTAGAAGGTATGGAATAGAGAAACACTGAATTTTTGTGTGCAAGGCAGATTTATGTATTTGAATAGTCTTATTGAGAAGAACGATCATGGAGCACAAGGTACAACAAGCAAGTTTATGCTAAAAAAAGCCTTCAGGTATTTTGGATGGTACTCCAATTATCGGTAGCCAGATAATCCTACTTCGTCAGTGGAGTTTTTAGACAATCAAATATAAACTTTCACTAGATTGAATAAATCTGGGAGTTTTCACGCTAATCGTCGCCGACGGAGGTATCTATTTTGAGGAATTTAAAACGACACGAAAAAAATCCTGTAAAATTTTCAAAACACTCGGAGCATGCGTCTAAAGAATTTGTTCACATGGTTCTAATTACATTTCGGAAACACGGCGAACGTTTGTGTATGAAATGATGTTCATCTTACTTAACTTTATTGAGACTCATTTTTTGATGCATGTTTATATTCAAAACTAGTATTTATGGATACCTTAGCAGCGCCTCTAAACATTATTTTTACTTGAATTTGCTTTTATTTCGGAATTTACTTCTTCTAAGTTAATCAATAACAACGAAAGGAGTTTTTCCCCAACAACAGACTACCACTCATCGATACGTGATAGCACAGCGATTAACAGTATATTACGATTATGCTGACTTACTTTCAAACGGCCATCAACTATTATGTTGAGCCGGTTCCGCCAATGTCTTCGATTGCGACAGCCCATGGTTGGCGATCAGATGAGAAGTAGTCACAAGTGGCGAGCTAGTTCTGTTTCACGCGTTGTACCCCGTAGATGAAACAAAGACAAATCTTCTGGATAGCTGACCGTGTTCTGACCTTGTTCAGGCACATTTTTGTTTCGTGTACTAAGGGACCTGTTTTTGTTAAAGGTGTCTGAGTCATTTTAGTTGACACAATTGGATTACGGTGCACAGCTGAGGTATTCCACAGAAACGCTTCGTTATTTCGGTGCTGGATAGCCGATCGTGACATCTGATTTGGTGTCTCCGCCTAAGATTTGCAGTCTTCGTATGTTTTCTTTATGCAATGGACATCTATAACAGCCATAATATAAGACTAAACAGATGGCTGAATTATAAATGTGGGATTTTATTTTCAGAATGAGTTTGCGCCGCATCATTTTTCCACTTTGTTCCAAACATTACGTTGAGTGTTTTGGATGTTTCTAATAGAGAATAAATCCACATCCAGTTTTTTGTGTGACTGATCTGGCGATTTCCCATCAATAATCAAACATATTCGTAAAGAGTTTACCTTATGAGACTTGTTCTTATTCCCCAGTTATTCAAATAAGAATGCGTCTTTGCAAAAATCGCATTCATCTAACCTCAAAGCATAAAGTCAAGTTAAAGGTCAGTGAAGAAGGACATCAAATGAGAGCACGATGGGGCGCAAATGTAGAACACTATTTTGTTCAACTAATAAAAATTTGCAACTAAACTCTTTCCATACTGGATTCCGCCAAAACGTTTTCATAATCTTCCCCTTTCTAGCCCCAATTACCGATGAACAAAGACCTGTTCTTCGTTAGTACCAATCAGCCATTTATATGAAATATTAACATGTGATCTGTTCAAATGCAATTCGAATGTATCCAAAGAGATGTAAATATGCAGAAGGTAAACGCTGAATTTGTATGCGCAACGGAGATTTTTAACAAAGCCATCTTTTCCAATGTTTCCAACAAACAATCAACCTCTTATTGCGGTTTCCGTCTAGGAAGTCAGTGATTAACTTCGTGATTTAGTTTGTACGTGCACGCTTTCATTTCTTGCTGAGATGTTAAAGATTGATCTCCTTTCGAGAGTCTTTCCAGGCACATGGACGATCGAAAATGGCTTTTACGTAGAGTTAGTCTGAAGGAATGCAAACAACATGGCCAAGCAAGCGTAACTCATGAATTGTAGTCTCTTCTTTTATCGAGTAAGAGTTGCTTCCGAAAACCACTTCAGTAACTCTGGATTTCTTAAATGGTGTTTGAATGAGACTCGGGCGATGCCTTGTGGACATCGACGGTCGAACTTCGACAGCTGGTGAAATTCGCCTGCTCCTAATCGGTCAGGTTTCTCAAACAAGCAATGAGTGTTTAACCCCATTAACAGCTATACTAACCCCAGTTTTTACCACAAATGTCATAAGTGAGCAAAAGCTGCCCCGACATTGCATTATCGATTCAAGGTGCAATTGCGTCTTCCATCGAACCGCCAGGGCAAATGTATCTGCCGATTCAGGTGATGCTTGTAACTACATTTAATGATTCATAGTGAAGTAAAACTACATGAGAAACTAGTATGGTTTTAAAATCAGTTTATACTTTCATTGAGTGTAGATTAGGGGATGATAAGTTGTTCAGAAGGTTAGAAGTTTCCTTACTGACTGAAGAGAAATAAATGTGTAGTTAAACGTCATCAGCTGAGTACATTGAGGCAATCACATAATGTTCAAATCGTTTGAGGTTATTTTAAATATTTATTCAACTGACATTATCGTTCATTATTCTATTGCAAATAAATTTTAACATGGTGACTGCCACACGAAAAGCCATTCTGCGTGGAAAAAAACACTACGAATAAATACCGCATATGTTACATGTATTAAAGGTGGTTGGTAAGTTTTCTCTTATTGAGCTTCGATTGACGGAGGACAAACTCCAACTCGAGAAGTTTACCTAAATAATCACGCATAATCATACGTCAAAATGAACACGGCGTAATGAATTGCGGTATTGGCCGGTTATGTTGAGAAGTGAGACTACGTCTGGCACACTAATCATTTAAGCTGGAAGCACATCATTTTGCTTCAACACTTAGATATCTTGTGATATTACACAAACTTACTGTGCAAGTATATTTAGTTATTATTGAATGAACTTAAGTTCATTGAAGTGCACAACATTGTGTTCTTGGCTAGTTACAGCTTCGATTCAATACTTTGCTTCTATTCAGTCTCCAGTAAATGTCTGTTTTGCCTACCCCGCAAATATTCAACTAGTTCGTAGATTTGTAAATGGCCGATCGAATTCCTTTCAAACATCTAATACATCGAGAGTAACTTCACACTGGTCGACGCGTTCGCATTCCCAGATTATCCTAGTATAAATGCGTCATTATCGTTGATCACTTTTATCGAAGTCCACAGTATAACGCCAAATTTGTTTATACCAAGCGGGTGCGAAATAGTTAAAGGCCAGTTTACTTAACTGATAATAATTTGTATCTTAACTTTTAAACACTTGATTCTTGTGATAGCAACAAGTCGATCTTCTCCTTTCCAGCCCCGATTCCTGACAGAAAAATACCAGTATTGCGGGAGTACACATTAGGCACCCATATGAAATATTTATCTAATGATTCGTTTGAATGCAATTGAAGCGTATGCTAAAAATCTAGCAGAGGCGAAAATCCTAAAGTGTTGAACTGAGATATTTTCTATGCGTTTTCCATCAACACCACGTTCAGAAACGCACACTGCTATAGAAAGCATGGTTTCGTTTTTGAGGGATTTGCTTTATGATAATCGATTTGCATTCTCGCTATGTTCGCAGACCTTGATGTACTCTATGTTTACCGCAATAAATAATAATAAAAGTTTATCCACAGTTTGTCTTTGATTACTGCCAAAGACACCAGATTACCAACCTACCTTAGAATCCATATTGATAACTTCAATCGTTCATACAATCACTGTGTGCTTAACGATCAGTCCTATACTTGTCTGAATGATTGATTTCATTGCTATAACTTTATAGATTTTCAACTATCAGAGATATTTCCCTAGTTTCTCATTACATTGTGTGCCTTATACAACTACTTGTTCTCGTTAAACCTATTTGCAATTATGATTACGGTTATTAATGTTTCTGCGTGCAGATACATCATGAATTATTGTGAAATATTAATATTTTGTTTCGTTTCGTTGTGTAAAGCTCCGACTGAAGGTGCGTTTGATCTCACTACGATATTTTTTCGTTTCATTTGGTGTGCATTAGTGCACAATGGAGCTTGATTTTGCGTAAATATATTTTCATCTGCGTTGCAACCTGACAAATCAGACAATTGAAAATAAAATCGTCTTTAAGACCGCATGTTCTCCACATTACACGTTGTCTCTTGTACTTGAGACAAACAAACCAGACACCAATCCTTTTATGCATGTTTATGACGGTGTTTAAAAGTCTTCGTGCATTGTTTATGTGAATATGGAGCATATGTTCGCTATTCATGTGATTCAAAAAGACCATTGGTATTGTTGCTGTCATCCGAACCACATTAATGTTCTTAATATTGGAATGTCTGAGAGCGTTTTAAAAGAGTCGATGCTACCATTATTGTAAATTGTCATTTGAATGATCAAAATGCCAGAATGATCTTCAAGTTGCTAGAAAGCATATGGTCAAGGTTTATTTATTCAAGCTAAATAGGATTTTGAATTAATATTGTTGTGGCCGAGCGGCGCTAATTTGATAAACAAACATTTTAAATTTTTGAAGTTGATCACTTATTCTGAAGCGTCATGTATGATGCTCAGTTTCAAAAATTACAAAGAATGTTATCATTGAATGACTGGATTAATCCATGAGAAAGCTCTACGACAAATTTGTAGCTATATTGAAATATAACTGTTCTTGAACGTTGCTCAATAGTCAATACTGTAGTTGCTCAACCTTTGCTGTCCATTTTATGCTTATACGTTCTTAATAAATCATTTAAATCTTTGTGCAATGTAACCGATCAGAAGGATAGAAATTTTAAAACACCTTCCACATATATAAATTATACTTTTCAAAGGTTTCCTCCGTATGGTGTCTCCGAGTATTTGTTGTTGCTTAACTTCAAATTTTGCTTTATTCAAGAAATCTAGAGTTTGATTGGCAACCATAGAAGTGACACCAAACATCCAACAATAAAAGGTGGTTAATTACTAACATGAACCACTTATGTTTGAATATATTACATGAGGGACCAACATTGTGCTAAAATTGAACAACGTCCATCGAACAACCAATAGTAGTTTATAAAAAGTTAAGTTGTATTAGAGTACCGAGAACAGTTATTGCCTCAGTGGTTGGCTGTTACGCCCATCCAACAAGAACTTCAATTTGGGTAAGTGACATGATTCCACCTGTGTGTCCTTTACCAGATGGGTATTCTCTCTCTTCAAACTAACAACCAGAAGTATGAAATCTAATGTGAATGATTAGATGGTTTATTAGGCTTTTTATTTGACCACTACTTTGAACGTTGCATAAAGTTTGTTTACAATTTGACTGCAAGTTTTTGAAAACAAGGGAATTGCATTTCAACAGCAACTTTGATGGACTCAAAAACTGTGTGAAAATATTTGAACCTCCCACATATCAAGAGCCAATTTTTCACATGAATAAATCATCAACCATGCCACCTTTAGTGGTCAACGAGTTGAATCTAATATACGTTATCTTATGTTACAGATGGGAATACCAATGCTGGTAAGTTTGCACCATCTGTGTTTATATTGTTGCTAGCTAATTCGTGCTGAACCCAATTTACGGAGCGCATTTGTCATGATTTTCTCGTTTCAGTTTCTCTGTTGTGCTACGTTACTGGCGTAAGTAAAAGTCCATGATTAAATTGTTTTTGATTTTTTTTAACATTTCAGATAAAAATAAATCACTGAATTATGATTAACATATTAATTACCGGATGAGTGTTTTTTTCTCAGTTGCTGTGCAGCAATAACCAAACTATTCAATGTGAGGCAGCTTCGTGTTGGATGTCGACTTTTTGATAGGCTGATTTGAACACCAAACAATTCAGCTATATGGGTACATCAAAAGCTGATAAGCCTCAATAGAAATATAAGTGAACTTCAAGCTGACAAAAACTAACCTGAAAAACAGATTATAAATCGAAAGGTCCTAACGTATACCGAACACAGTGAATCAACGACACAGGTTTATTGGCCACAAATTGCGTTAACCAAGACAAGCAAACGCAGATGAAAATGTCAAGTTATTAATTGATACTGATAATAGTGTGGTGATCGGGCAAATATATTGATTAGATCACATTGCTAAGTAACTATAACAAAGGGCGTCCCTTGTTATAGGAACCATGATCTGTTAAAATATGGCTGGTGATTTTTTCATCCAACAATATCCACTTGAAGATGTTTGTCTGCCCGGTCAAATTTATTGAAATATTTCGCGCCCCACCACTCAGCCAGTATGTTATTTGAAAGAGACACTTGGTGTTGGTTATTGCTCACTGTGACGATGTTTAGCCACAATGGCTCAAAAGTAAGAGCGTTAAATTCGTTATGTGAATGACCCTGGTTCGCATTCTGGCCGGGCCGCTGGACTTCATGTCATCCAGTCTAAGTCTGGGCAACCTGACGGTATCTCAGACATGATGGTGCATGATAGTGTGCATCATAAGGATGTGAAGATAGGTGATTATCCTAACGGTTTATAGGCTGGCTAAATGAAACCAACGTGCTGATTTTGAACCAATTCCTGCTACAATATATAAAGCATTCTATATGGTACGGATTCATAATTTCGCATTAAAAACGAGTTAAAAATTGAGTGAGAGGAATAACCGTTCTTTAATTCGCGCATAACAACCAAAACCGTTAGGGAGGACTCAAGAGAGATAATGAAAAAGCTGTACAAAGTGCCGCACTGAACAATGCATTTATTTAGGTTTAATTGTGGATTTCCAACGAGCAGTCTTGTAAAAATAAATAATGAGTCTTTCGGTTGCCGTAACTTTAGTGATATAATTCGATTTGTAAGCACGCGGATCCAAACTTCTCATTTACTCTCACCAAAAGCATTGCAGAAAAATGAAACTTCCATAGAAGTTTCTTACCTTCTTTATCAAAGAAATCTACACTTGTTGCTCTAGCGTATTTAGACAAATAGCTCAAACGTGACAGTTTAATAAAATAAAATAGAATAGAATATATATTATATATAATAATATATAATATAATATAATAAAACCAAAGTGATCCAGATAAGATAATAAACAATCGAGGAATAGCAACGATCGCCACGGAGGATATGAATGGTCTTATATTGCTTCCGTCAAATAAAATGAAAATGAATATTTAGGAGTTTTGATGTCTGCAACAGTGAAACCGATTGATTTGTTGGGTCACTGGGGTGTCCATTATCTCCATCTTTTATAGTGCAACCACTTTTGACTAACCTTCTAGAGGATAGTGTGTTGGTGGTTGCTCAGTCAAACAGGAGTAACAAGTTATCATGTCGAATAACAAATTGAAGCAAACATTATTTTTGAGATTTTCTCGACTTGCCAGTTAAGTGACTTAATCGAATTTGTTGTTCCATCCTCATGCCATAAGCAACCGATACTTTTCTATTCGTGAGAAATATAGATATCCACGCGTCGACGCGCAGACGATCATCCCTGTCGGAAACGTGTGCTCTCACATCAATTGAAGTCGCGCGATAAAATGTATCAAATTAAAATTTAACACGAAGCAAGGCATGGTTAAAAGTTCACAGTTTACTTTTAGCAAAGCATCCACTAGAGACTGTTTTTATGCCACTGTATTGTTTGGCGTTGAGCACCAAGTCAGAATGAAATTGTTTAGTGTCTTTTACTGTCTTATTACACCCATCTATACTTCAATAAGGCACACTTTTTAATTATACAACGCGTTTTGATTAGTCATCGTACTAGTGTTCGTAGTATAACAGCCCTGACAAATAGCAAATTTATCGTAAAACGTCTGAAACGGATGTAAGGTTAATTGTGAGCCATTACAGTCACTGATATCACATATAATCAGTGCTGATTAAACCTTATTTTAATGTGTTCCAATTGGTAGTTGCAGGTCGTGCGGGGAAATGTTCCGACCATCGGCCAACGAAATTGAGATGCCACGGGGGCCAAAATAGCTCACACTGTAATCAAGGAAAAGGGCGCTGTACCATAGTGTGCTCATGGCTATATAGTTGGTTGGACGACTTGATGGAAGTTTCAGTGACATCCGATGCTGCATTTTTACACATGAGAAAACTTGAACACAGATTCTGTTTCAGTATTTTTATGAGACTCGCATACGAACCTCAAATCTATGGTTGCTGCATCTGCAATATCATTCTGGGCTGATCAAGTTTGATGAGCTAATTGATGTAAACTTGCTATGGTTCCTATAACAATCGACATCTGAGTAGTGAGAATATACACAACAGATTCATTGACAACAGAGTGTACACAATTGTAAAGTCACGTCAAATAGGATAATAAAATCAACTTGAGGTGATACATCGATTCCGGTAAATTGCATTACAGAACGTTGATCATTAATTTGAAACAAATGGTGGACATTTGATGTTATCCGGTTCGTTAGGATGTGTTGGAAGTCCGAGTTAGGAGCCGCTCTTTTATGAACACAATTGCGTGACAGTGTTTGGTTGGAAGCCATATACCATATATTCTACGTTACCGTTTTGCAGCGAATGGTTAAGGCAGCAAGGTTTTAATCATTCGACACACTATTAGTTTGATCATTCACAATAGACCAAAGTTTTATAGGTCACGTTCGAGTAGTTTACAATTAAGTAGACCATAATCGCGGTGCCAAATAGGGTTTAAGAGGTATAATTCGAAATTGTTCCACTTTCTCAATCGCAATGTGTTTGATGGCTGTTGCTGTGATACATTTGCCAGCGAATGAAATCTCGGGGAAGGTTTTGCAGTGGAACACCAGTGAGGGCAAAATAGCTGTTCATTGTATCACTGATATGCACCGCGTGAACCACATTCAATAAGGTTCTCTTCATCTCATTACTTAGGTAGCGGTGAAGGCTTCCTAACTACACGTTATCTACAGGTCATTGCTCAAAACTTGGTCTACTAAAACGGGACAAGATGCAAGTGTGTAAAACGTTTATATTTGTCAATAATGACGATCCTTTCAAAGCATAAGCACATTCCAAGTATGCAATGAGTGGGCAGAATTTTGCATTTTACATTTCTGAACGTTTGAAAATAACGATTTACCCGTCAAATTTACCTATTTAGATGAATAAGCTATAGTCTAGTGCGGTTATTGGAGAGAAGTAATGTACCGGTTGAGCCAACTTAGTTTTCTAACCTGACTGAACGGGAACAGTAGATTTGTAGTGCTGTATTCAATATAATAATGAAGGATATTACAACCAATTAAATTAAATACGGTTTCATTCTACAGGCCTTGGAGAAAATTGTTGCTCTACTGTGAGTTTTTCACAAACGTTGATAAAGAGTACCGCTGATTTTAGCAGCCGCGTTTGATGTTTACTTATTTTGAAGTTTAAAATATGTGCTTAGCGTTCAAAACATTACGTTTTAATGGTTAACGTGTAGAACATATGAGAAAAAATTTCCATTGTCCACTTTATTACTACTTGATACATTTCATATTCGTATAATGCGTTCCTCCACATGATTGCCTTTCATTTTTAAATTTTTCCCACCCAAAAAGCCAATAATTCAGGTATTCGGAATGAAAGTTTGAATTTTGTGAAAGCTGGCGTCTTTTGCAGGCCATTAAGAAAGATAAGAGAGTGTAAAATTTTACTAAACCGCTTTCCAAGAAACCGTTAATTATGCTTGTGGAAGACATTGGATGGTTTAAAAAGTTCATATACATTCTTTATATTATTATACAAACACCACAAACCGTTGATTTTGTGCATTACCATAAAAGCAGCCTCACAACTGGAATGTTTCTTATCCAATTAATTTTAGGCGTTCCTACTTCCCACGTTGTTGAAAATCTCCGAATGGGATGGAAGTAGTTTCTACCATGTTTGATGTGATTTGCAGTGTCCATAAATAAAAAATACGGATTTGAGTTTTGTGTTCCTCTCTTCAAACAGCCTGTGTATCCAGCATTCAACAATGGATACCAGAGAATTTAAACCATGTTCAAAAATTACGCTAGTGGAGATGGTCTACCGACTTGTCCCTTGAGGAACAACTGGTAGTTTACATACCGCATCGGATGCCCATCTGTTTTCGAGTAGCTAACGTCAAAATCCCTCGGTGTTATTATTGAACAAACTTGTTGGATGTTTGTGAAATTTTCCTACATTCTTACTGATTGTGTAAGCTACAAATTACAACTCTAGTTAACCAGAAAAAAGGAGGAAGAGTTCCTATAATGGCATAATTGATAGTGATCTGAATGGCTAAGAAGGCAAGCTGAACGCGCCTGAGGTACAGTCAGTGGGCCTAGTCTCATTGGGCCCTCGGCGCGATGTATAACACTAAGCGCGTACTGCTACTCATCGAGTCATTCTCTGCAGCACCGTTATCAGACATAATGAGCACCGGACTGTAACATGGTGGTCGATGCGACCGATCCCATGCTGGGCTAGAATATACCAAATTGCAACACATTTTAAAACGGCAAAGTAGCATGATTCGATTTTGTAGTATCGTTCTTTCTGGAACATTTCAAGGTTATTCAAGATTATATTGGTTTAAAAGTGGCACACTTTACAAAAATTATAAACTGACGTACTTATGTACACAATTGACATGTGAAACGATTTTTTACATAATTTGTGGAGTTATTTTGGGTCACGGACGAAGTTCAATAATTCCGTTTGATTGTATGTAAGCGTCTACAGCAAGCTTAAGCGATAAGAGGTTTATACAATCGACAACTGAATCAGAATGATCATTCCAGAGTAAGCTCATGCGAACAGAAAAGAAGTAACGCCCGCAAGTAAGACAGTTATTTGGTGCTTCAAGAGTGAACAAGTGTCATCATGTGACTATAGATCCGTATATTGTGTGTATGCTTCGTATGCAAGGATCAGATTTGCAGCGTTCATTCATCTTCCATTTTATCCACACATTCCTTTGTACAATATTTTATTTACTTACATTCAATTTCTATCGATCATCTTGTTTAAAATGAACATTACTTCAGAAACAACACAAAATGAAGATTTGCTTACTCTAAACAATGTGTACAAAAAATGTGTGGATAAAATGGAAACGGAAAGATCGCTACACAACATTACCTGTGATGTGGCAGTACCAGATTTCAAACTAATTTCAACTTGCAATCCTCTCCGCCAATGATTTACTCTGGAGTCCAATTAACAGTAGAACTATGTACTTTCGGCTTTTTTCACCATTCTTTGATAGCATGTTATATGCTTGGTCTGTTGTACTCCCAGATTATAGTTAACATCTTTTCTCTTAAAAATCTACCAAAGATCCTTTTTAGAAGTTTCAGGACTCGTGAATATTTCTTGTATATAGCATGACGTTGTACTGAGATATTCACGCTGATGTTAATCAAACACCAAGTCTTTTTCTCCGTTGGTTCACTCAACGTGATGCACACTCGATGCGTAGATGAAGCTAAACGTTTTTCTATGCTCAGCAGCTTTTATTCTGGAAGCTGAATGGTAATTTATATGTTAATAACCAGTAATGCAGTACATCGAGGTCCTTTTATAAGAGTACATCATCTTGAGTGCTGCGTATACAAGACCATTATGTAATATCATTTACAAAAAAATATTTTTTAGCTAACTTAACTTGGTTAATCGTTGGCGTAAAACAGAAAGAAGATTGAACCAAGCACCGATCCTTGAGGCACACCACTCGTGACTGCAACTATTTTGAATACTGCACCATCAACTTTGACTTGAATAATTGGATAGTTCAGGTGGGTTTTTAATCAAGGGTCAGCCTCACCACGTAACAACTTGTTGTTTTAGCTTTTTCACAAGTTTGCAGTGGTTTACACAATCAAAGGTTTTGGATATGTCAAGTTTGCAAGCATGGATAGAATAACCTTTTTCAACAGCTTGTTTCCGGTCATCGTATGTTGATATCAAGTTGGAAACGAAAGGGTGATTCATCCCAAAACCACGCTATGCAATATAGAGTAAATTCCGATCACATCCTGATTTTATGTGTTCTTTCTTAACAGTTCTGTCAGCCACACAGCACTTTACGCCTACCACATCAGAAAACACCTTAGCAGAACTAATTAAACAAGTACTCAACTCAAAGTATGAGAATTTAACAATTTATTAGAACAACACTACTGTGTACCCAACGTAGCATAATCAACGTGTGGTTCTACTGAAGCACCGAGGGCTGACTCCGTTTTCCTTCAGACACTAGACGATTACTTCCGTGCACGCAGTGCTAAGAGCCCTAAAATGGTGGAATAGCTACCAACTCAATCAGTGAGATATATTTTCTGAATCAATTTCAAATGAGTAAGCACTCCAAATTGATGACATGTGAATGACGAATAGCACTAATTTCCTTAGCAAAATAAGTTGACGTAGTTGTATCCATTGGTCTAATGGTATAGTTATACGTCAACACACTAATCCTGTGGTGTCAATAATGTAGATTAAAGGCTCAGATATGGAAGTTTCATGAATCCTCCTAGGGAGCAGTACCGCATGAGGTTTCACTTGAGGATTCAAGCAAAAAACGATAAACGATAGAATGATGCTTTTGCCAGGTTCGCGAGTGCATATTTGATCGTGTACTTATGTGAAACAATAAAATGGATCCTGATCATAATTTTCTCTGTTGTTTCCTTTTCAAAACGTACCCGTGTCATAACTCAAAGTACCGTAATGATATGTCTGGTTTAGGGTTATCAAACTGAACTGAAATATTATTAAAATCCGGATACTGGATTTTGAGTAGAGAGTTGACCAAAGAATTAACCATTTCGATCAATGGTATAATCGTTTATTCTTTCTCATAATTACAGTTCCTGGCGAACTCTCTCTGATAATATCATAACACATTAAGGAAATTATTCAACGTGGGCTGGAAACGCAGTAAAACATTGGGGCAAAACCTGTGAATATAACTTGTGTGGCTTGATTTTCAAATATTGCAGTATTCGAGAGTTCGAAATGGTCACATACTTTACATTATGAATAATGGACTCTTGGTGCAAGTGAATCCGTGGATCTTTGCTCGTTCAACAACAACATTTTTATTTAGCTAAGAAAAATCGAACAATTACTGATGATTACTAGATCGCGTCCTCCATCGCACTTGAAAAACGGATGTAAATTTGTTTTATGTTAAGTTCCGTTCTTACTATAATCAACATGGCACAACCGTGCGCGATTTTGATTACCATGCTCCAGCATGTCCAAAGGATCAAGATAGGATGAACAAAATATTGAGGCAAATCGCTGAACTTCGAGGAATTATATAAATACAGCAGCCTCACTGGTTTCAACACGTCTATTTTCATCTCCAATTATGAGGTGTTTGGGTCCCGTATTTTGGTGGTTTGACAAAAAATTAACGACGAAGTTCAACGGAAAATGTTTTCATACAGCTTGCCTTATCATAAAAAGGGCTCACGTAACCCATTACACGTCACTAAATATCACCAATCTAAGTTTACAGTGTAAACTGAGGAATTTTATCCCCAAGATATGCTCATGACATGTCTCAACCATAGCCTATGGAGGTAGAACACCCGATCCCGTGTCCTGCCTCCGTTACCTAGAACAGCGCTCCAAAGTCTACGTTTCTTTTCCGGTTGTTTCGAAAACCTACAAAATATTGCAAAAACGGACGCAGCATAGACAAGTAGTGTTTGTTTATCTTCTGCGCAACACTACTGGATTTACGCAACATACAGTAACAATAATAAAAACGTTATCTCATACACTCGAACCATGACGATCAAACGATATCGCGACAATTCAAAGATGGTTAAGGTTGCTGAATGCAAGCCGAGCGTTCTGTATGCATTACAATAATCCATCAGTAATACATGAATCGAATTGTTCGAGTTGGGCTTCAGTTTATTACTACACTCACACGACCTTTAAAAACTGACATTAAAATAGGAAAACGGTTTACATTTTCTTATTCTACTTCAAACTGAGGTTCGGACGAATCGATATGATTTGACGTGAAACATTCAAATGAGAATGAAAAACGGCATCCACGCCACAAATATACAAACAATTATCTTAGCTTTCTACAGAATAACCGGTTTTTCAACTTTAAGAATATCCGCAATTATATACCCCCAATTCGATTCCATAGCAACTAAAACTTTCTGGCAATAAATTCGATTGCCGAAGATAAATTATATATTGTCTAAAAAACAGAGTTTTTCAACCGCGCCCTTACGAATCTGCACAGCTTAGAACTTGGCCTATATGGTTACCAACGTACTATGAAGTTTCAATCAATGTAATTTTGTAAGTAGAAAACAGTTACAAGAGAGAAAGTATATTTGATTTTGAAGCGTACGGTATTTAGTTGCCAAAAGAATTTCAAATATTTCTGGAACGTTTTTTCAAACTGAGTATAGTATGGGAAACGAGTATTTTGACAAGTGGTGGTATGTTTTATTGCATCTATCTGGGTGGTGGATCCGGTTTACTCTCTACCGACTAATCATATATTTAGGGCAAGAACGGGTTTTTCAAACGTCCCTGCGTAAAAATGACCTCTGTTTCAAATGGTTAAATAGTCCAGTCAACTTATCACAATTGTCTGGGTTTCGTTATGGTAGTTCATCTTAGTGATTTGAATATTTTCTTCTATTCATATCTCATTGATTCAGGGATACAAAGTTAGAGCTTAGTCATAATGAATCCTTTTTAACTTCAAAAACCCCCAAATGGATTAGTCAATTTTACAGAACAGACCAAAATAATAATTTCATACTTATTGTCTTCTCAAATTCATGCAGTGGTTTGAGCTTTGAGTTTTGTGTGTGTAGACAGTGGGTAAATGGAGAATGAAATACTAATCGCAACTCGTTGATTCATCGCCACAATTATAAGCTACTCAAACCTTAACCGGAGAACAAAAGGTCTTGGGGAGAAACTAATCGCAAAACCTCTGCGAACCTCTACGAAGCAAATGCTGTAGCAAACACGCGATAACGGAATTGTAAAAGCATGTCGTCATCCATCAGCACAATTTTGGTGCGCTATACTATTTCTTGAAAATTAATTTATCCCATTTTGTAAGGTGATACCCGTTGTAACCACAGTGAAGAATTTATTTAACAGGCAAGTAAAAGAAGAAAGTTTTCCATGTTTCACACATTGTTTCGTATATAGATTCATTCATCCGATTTAGTAGGGTCTGGAAACTTGCGGAAGGTACACTCGTCTGAAAAATAATGGTGAAAGATAATTTCAACTACATAAGCAGAATTACAAGATTAGATGGATAATGGATGCTTGGACTTCTTTATTCAAACAAACTTTGAATTTATTATATGAAAAGCACAAGAATGATGACAGTTTTCAAACTCCCATACAAACATAAACGAGCGTTCAAAATAGTAACTCACATGTAGCGAACCAACGACACCAACCACTTTGAAGTGTTAAATAATGAGAAGGGACTATGAGTTGTTGAACTAAATCCATATATGGTAAGCAAACCAACTATTTTAGGTGTTGCAAAAATTAGAAAATTAATTTCGAATTATGTTATTTTAGGCCTCATTGTCAGCGGTTAACTCCTACTATCACAGTATATACTATGCCATCTACTACTTAGCATAATGAGTTGAATAATTGTGCTGTAAACGTTTTGGAGATTTTGAAGTTGAGCATCGTTATTAAACTTCTGAGTTCACATATGTATCATCTATATTTTTACTCCAGAGTAAACGGTCAACGCACTTTTTAATTGAAGTGCTAGCGCTTTGTATTAAATCAACAAAGTAAAACGTTTAATTGAACGTCACATTAAATAATGGCTTAGTGTTTGTGAAGCTCTTTTCAAAGAATGGACCATGCACAATCATTTAATATGCAACATATATACCAACAGTAATTTCCAAGTTGTTCTCATTGCAGTTCAATTTTATCGATGGATTTTTGTAGGAGTTTAGCTTATTGCACAACGTAAATATACTCTAGAATTTCAAGACTCTATAGTCTCACAGAACTCGGAGTTTTTGTAGAGAATCAGACAATGAATAATTTACTGGTAATTATTCTCACATCGAAAAGATTTCGAAAACATGCCACATTGGGTTACAATTTATCAAACATTATTTCCTCCGGATTCGTATTGGGATAGCAAGCTGTGAATTCATATAACTCGGAGCAGTGCAGTACCCAAACGGCCTCAAGTTACTTTGGTTCCAATGATCGGTGAAACGTGAATGAGAAAATACATATAACAAAATTCAACACATGAATTAAATGGTTTTTGGAGCAAACCCGTTGAATGCGGTAAACTTCCTTGCAGCTCAGATTCTAAACAAGAAAGTTAATCTCCTTCTCAACGCTCTCATCATCTATTCAGTTAAAACAGAAATTTTAATAAAATACGTGCTTAATCACAAACTTATTAACCGTTGTTGAAACACAACTTCTCCAAAGAAATCTTGAAGTGAACATACTTTGGTAAATAATGTAACATTTGTATGACTTCACGATAACAACAAGAAACCAAAAATAAAAAACTTTCCTTACTCACATTGTAAATGGTGATTAACAATTTCCCTGTGAAAAAAATGAATCGCATGGCGAAGAGAAATGGTCAAAAGTCTTTCAAATCTAGTTTACAATGTTTGCATATGGAGAGAGCAAGTTCTGGGTGACATTCATTATTTCATTCAAACTATAAACAGCCATCATCCTTGCTGTGGTTTTGTTTACCGTTAACTAGCAGGATAAAATGCGTTAAACTGACATTTGATGTACATATTGTTACGTTCTTCAAAACACTGAAAGAAATATAACTCAAGTGTTTCTCTCAGTTTTCGTTTTTTACATCATCAATCCGATGGTAAACTTAAACGTGTCACTAGTAGTGTTAACTTTCAGCTTATCTTTATTAAGATCAAAAACCAGTTCAAACACAAACTCCCGGCTAATCTTTTGATGAGCACTTCCTCTAACCGGAAATAAATTTTTATTTTATTGACTCTAAGATAAATGTCTTCAAATTTATAAACCGATAGAACCCCTGAAAGCCCTTCAAACTTTTGATAGAATTCTTTATTTTGACATCGTGACAGCATTAGGCTAAAGACGAATTTTATTCAACTCGAGTTTGCGTAAAAAAATTACTACAAATTGTAGAGTACTCATTTCGAGAATACTTACAGCATGAACCTTTTTTCGGATGACAGATAAACAAAGAAAATGATTAAATGAACCAACTTGAAATTCAATGAAACCGCAAATCAAAACCATATGCATTCGTTGTCATCATCATTATTGTTATCATCCTCTGTGAACACAAATGTTGCGGAAAAGTTGAGGAATAATCATCCGGTCAATAACTAAATATTCATCGAAAAGATGGCAAAAACTGTTGTAGATGTCCTTTAACACAACGGGTAGGTCCATTTACAGGATTCAACAAAAATAATATAAAGACGAACAGTTCTTTTTTCTGAATACAATGCTGCGCTTCAAACTCCAGCTGAGAGTATTCCTAGAAGTGTATATTCAAGCAACATATTCACGATATTTCCTCGATACATAATGATGGTTCATGCAACAAACCATGCTACCTCTAACCCAAATTGCGTGTGTCTCTGACGAGAAATGTATCAAATTACCGAGGTTCAATTTGATATTCCAGTGATTAGTATCTTATCAATCAAAACCACTGACCACTTGAACGTGTCTCTAAGCTACATATCTTAATTTGAGCACAAACAAATTTCCGTCAACAAAAATCAGTGTAAAAATGTCCGTGGTGTCACTTTGTACACTTCAGTAGAGAAGCAATTTCGTAGGGTTCACTTGATTTGCCTTCATTGTCAATGTCCGTTATTAATTTAGTAATTTCAAAAGATGAGGATGACTGAAGCGTTGATATTTAAACTGGTAGTAAGCTTAAATCAATTATTTTGAGATAGCACGTTCCACCTTCACCATGGAGGAGAATTTGTAAATTTGCTCATATTGTTTATCCGTCTTGAGATCAAAGTCAGAATCTAAAAATTTACAACCTCATCCAAACTTTCGGTGTATCTGTCACTGAGAGTATGTTTTAATCATCGATAGGCTGTCCATTCCAACACTCAGTGCAACATGGATTCTGAGAAGTTTTGACACTCGGAACAAACCGAATCAAGTCCTTAGTAAAGGAAACTATTCATTCTCAGAAATTAAACAATACGGCAAAATATAAACAATCTATTCATATAAAACTAATAATTGAAAATTTGTTTAGTTTATTATTCAACTAGTATAAGCACAAATATATTCATTTGGATATTGTGCTGATGTAATGCTTGTAGTGCGCATTGATCGAACTGATCAGTTGAAATTGTATTTATAAGAGAACTATTATTTAAGGCATACTCATTAAGTTTTGTGGGAAATGATTAGTTTCAAATAAGCAAACGTAGAGATTGAGTGTTGTGTGCAGTATAACATGTTGAACGATGATTGATAAATGACCGTCTCAGGATTTTTACGCTTGATTTAAGAGGATATAAAAGTTGTTTCGACATGAAAATCTAATGCATCCACCTTTGAAATTTTTGTAAAATGAACCAATAGTAATAGCAAAATATGGTTATCTTACCCAGTTTTTGTCCACCACCTATAAGACGGTTTACCAAAAAAGTACAAGTTTGTAAAGTTAAGTTAGATTCCCACAAACGGATTATTTTGTAAACAAATAATCACAAAATATGGCGGAATGGTTGTCCTTGAGGTGGAAATTAGAATCTCAGCATATAATATATGTTAAGACAAAATGATTCTATTAAAAATTATACATTTTGCTTTTTTATGATATTGAGAAACGATGCTGTATGTTTAACAGTAAACTACATCTTTTTACCAGAGAAAGTAGAATCTCAGTACCACCCACACTATGTCGAAAGGTTTACAATAAAGTTTGCTATCAAGTTTGGCATAAAGACTGGATGGGAGTTAAGAAGTTTGGTTTTGTCTTATTCTGCTGCTTTTTAATTTTTCTATCATCATCCGGTAGCAAATACAATGTTTAGCTCATCATATTCAAACTTATAATCCAGACACAATAAAAAGTTTGAGTTTCATACAACCGAAAAAAAAACAATTTTTATTTGGGTTAAATTTTTAAAGAATGCCGTTGGAAAATGGCCAAACGATTCGATAAACTGCCACTAACATAAATCTTCCAGTTGTTCTTATCTCAGTTTATCGATCCCGTGTTTACAAAGTACCGAATTGTAAACGCAATGTTTTCAGTTGGTTTGCGATACAAGCAGCGGACATTTGCGAACATAGTGAGTTTGATTAAAATGTCGACAGTAAGATAGTGATTTTCAGAAACTTATCCCACAATTTAAATGCTCAACGCAATTGTCTGGTTTTCTATTCAGCATACCAAACGCTAGCCTAGCTAATCGTTTTTAATTTCGTGTGCAACAACGTTGCTTACGTCCAGTTGAACTCAGCTCATCAATTCAAAGTTGACAAAATGGATTTCGGATATGTTAAAAAAAATATTCCGACCATATTGTGTTAGTTTGATGAAGAGAGTCAACCGCCATGTTTTCAAAACGTCATACCTTTGTCACCAGGAACATCAAAACTAAAGCAAAATTATATGCTAAAGATTCCTCCCGTGGTTTGTGATATGTTGAGATAAATTATCTGGATGGACACATATATTGTATTTAGTAAAGTCAATGATGATAGAATTCAGTTAGACCAACGAAAAATACACCAATTAATAGAGATGAATAAAATTGTATGAATATAGCAAAATATTACAACTGTTTCCGTTATCAAAACGACCTCTAACAAAGAAAATAGAAGAACTTTGAAAGAATCCAAGTTTTAAGTCGTATTGCCTTCGATCTCCTAGTAAAATAATTTCTCATAGGTATTGTCAGATGATTTTCTCTTATTAAGTTCTCACCAGTAAAAACCGGAAAACTATTCAAAAATTTGATGATTTTAAAAGTTATATAAAAGAGTTTCACCCGTGAAGATTGATATTCCCACAACGTGCATCTTAGCCGAAATATGTTGCCTGCCACGAAACCCCAGTCATCAGTGTTTCAGTGCTTAAGCGACTTAATAATAGACCAATAGTTTCAAATCAATAAAGATTACCGAGACAGCCGACAGCCTATTACGAACCGCTAAACTGTTTTTAAACAAAACGAGTTATATTAATTTAAAAATATTTGAAAGATGTGGTTGTCTCTAATTTTCACAATTTAGTAAAACTTTAAGGAAGGTTCTGTGACATTTGAATAATATACTCTTGCATTATACAATCAGTTATAGTTTTCTTTACAGCTATGTCGGGAGTCAAACTATGCATAACAAAACCACCGAACATACGACTTCTATCACGAGCAGCATGTCGAAGTTTGCAATTATTGGAATATTGGTGTACAGATGAGGAAATAGTCCGCTAACACCGCTAATACCTGATTCAATTTTGAGTAAATTATTTGAAGGATTAGCATTTTAGGACTTAAAGACAACTTCAACCCTCATTTTCTAGATGGCATTAAAAAAACGTTCAAAATTTTACAGTGCCTCAAAGGAACCGACACCCATTGTGGCTTAAACTTTGTGTGAAAACCCAAGCCAATATTTGGAATCAAAACATATAGTTATGATCACTAAAAATATTCCGTCCTTAACATAAAGTTTTTTAATGCATGATCAATAAAATGTGTTGTACGCTTTCAGGTAGATATAAAAATATACGGTGGCCTCAAATATTTACAATTTGGTTATGTAACCTGACGGTTCATGCCCCTTTTTTAACGTAATTCCGTGTAATTCCTTTTATTATATATTTTTCTACTTTAATACCGATTTAGTGCTCATGATTGAATTTCAATGCAATGTTCTTGTTACACGAGTACATGGAACAAGCCAACAATTTTTGCCATGTGATTTCCGACTAATACTAGCGAATGAATTTATTTCAAAAATGCATGATTGAAATGAAATCCTCAATAATAACAATTTTAACTTTGGACACTGCAGATAATATGCACAAGTACCACTGAATACCTGGTTCAGGTGAGCACGAAGGAGAAAAGAAAAATATTTTTTTGATAAACCCTATTTCCGAATTCAAAGTAACGCTAAATATTTTAAATACCAAGCACCATCTACTCATGGATTTATTCAAAATATTCTTTGAGAACATGAAATAAACCACCAAAGGCAATAATACACAGTTTCACGTTATGTAAAATCAGAATGCGCATAAACGGTTAACACTTGACAACATTCACACAGGGCGTTCGAGAAAATCTCACCTGACCCACTAATAACTGAAATTACAAAATCAAGAAAATAGTAGGGTTATGGCTGATGAACAATGGTCAGAGATCAATGTTTCTGTAAACGTCTTTAGAAGGGATATTCTAGTACCCTAAATTAAAATTTAAGTAGGCCCACGTATGCACCCAAACCCAAAACATATATCATTATTGTTGTGATGTCATAATAAATCCAATAAAAAATATTCGGTCAATTTATTCAGCAGTGTTGATATATGGTTAGACATTCATAGATGATTAGTGACCTAACGGAGTGGCTCATCTATGTTTCAATGCTAAATAATGATGTACCCACTTGTTGTTCCTAAACGATCATACTACCATTAGTTGAAGTTAAAATGTACTTTTCAATGCATAAATTAGCACGTGCAGCTCGTGCAAGAGCATAACATTTCAAGTATTCACTTTTGTTTTAGAACATTATTGTAGCTTTGGGTTCCCAATTCACATGCTATCCTCCTCACTAAATTTTTTAGGCATAAAACAAACATAAATACTTTTGTTTTTCAAGAAAGCTAAAACGTTTCCATTACTTATTAATAACTTTTATGTTTATGTGCATCCGGAGTAAATTGACTTTGTTATTGATTCATGTGGGATGGCATTAAGATTTGCTGAGTTTGAAACCCACAGAGCTTTCATTTAGGCTGTTTTTGAGGGAATATCTTCTAGTAGTCGAGTGATTAAGTTCATATTCTTTTTACAAACATTTCACTAAAAATATCAAATTTGCTTAATTCATCGAAATAAATATTTTGATTTCGAATTGTCAGATAAAAAGAATAGGTAACGTAGCGTTTATGTCATGATTGCCATTCAGCAATGAAGTTGAGTTTAACAAGCTTTTAACTCGGCCTCTAACACCACATTTAAGGAATAACAAATCTGAATATTATAAACCTGAGGAAATTTGAAACGTATTGTTTGCAGTTGAACTGCATGCTCAGTCGTATACCGTTGCACAATATAAAGGATTTCACCAACCAAAATGTTTCCTCAGACACATTATAGAAACGCGTTCAACGTATACGTGAGTTTAATACTGTGCTTTTGAAAATTTGGAGATATATCAGGAACACTGGTGGATAACCTAATACATAGGATAGGTTGCAAAATTCCTTGTTTCGGTTAAGAGGATTCATTTTCTTTTAATAAACTTAGAATAATTACCTAGAAACTCTCTTTATGTATTTGACAATCTCTCCAATATATGCGCATTCATAATGATGAAGTTATCTAAAAATTGATACGCGATAACGACTTACTTTCACCACCTGAAAATCATATTTTAGTTCGTGCTGAGTAAACTTTACATATTTGCATAGTTAATAATTTTATTCTGTCACCAAAAATATTTATTACAATACGGTTAAAGGAGTTTGAATCAAAATACACTATGTCCCGTATCAAGTATTACCTCTAACTGACGAAACGCCTAATATTTTATGTTTCCACAATTATTCCTTGAAATACGGCCTCAAAGCTGCCAGCTATTGTTACACAATTAGCCTTGAAGATCACTTCCCACACCGTGGTTTAAATCTCACTTAGGAGTCATACGCTGCCGGGATGCTAATTTCAAACTTAAAGCTCCTATCATTGTCGTTCATCGGTTCATACCAGTGTTTATATCTGAGGGGTAAACAGGCAGTAGACGGTGAAAAGAAATGAGATGTTATCTGCGCTGGCTTATTTAGGTTTTTTATTCTCCCATCGAATATAAACTGAATTCGCCTTTGCTAACATAAAAGAGTTTTGGGTATTACAATTTTGGTTGACTCTAACAGACAATTGCACAATAAGTCAATCCAGCTGAATAAAAAAAGACTTTTTCTCATCACTGGCACCCATTGAGGATGAGACAGTTCATAAATCATATACACCTGCATCTCAAAATGCGTTTAAATTGAAGACTACTAGTTCGATTCCAGCAAACTCATGAAAATGTGTTTTGTCCTCAAGCTTCTTAACAGGAAATAACTAGGTTTATTTCTACGTTTTCCGAGCATATACTGAGTTCGTTTTTGTTTCACATTTCTAGTTGTTTTTATTGAAACTGGTTTTCGCATTTTACACACAGTAGTTCTTTTTTACTTTCCATTCAACCGATTGGAACATATTGTAGGTAACAAACACAACGAAAATTCAGTTTTTTAAAAGAAATTTAAAAAAATTTAACGGAGAATACATGCGCTAGCGCTACAAATCAGGGTTCAAACGAACAAGCCGATTTTATAAAATCCATCAGAAACTGCCACGCACAAGGTTTTTTACCAAGTGAACTTCCTATGTGTTAACACAACTCACTCTCGTTTTGCCCCCTGGGTTAACTACTTTCAATTATTCCTGAAAACCCCACTTTCCTGGGCGGGCCAATCACCGGTGACCGAACGACATTCGGTTCACAGCAAGGGAGCGAAACGAGAGTGAGTGGTGTTAATTTAACACCTCCCTGCAAAACCCAGTCACCGTGTCACCGTTACTTAGAGGTTGTATTGGCTGGTGGCTAAACAACGATGAGACACTAGGCCATGATACGATCACGGAGCACGCAGTGCTGATGGGCCCCAGTAAGGGCAAACAGTTGTACACTACTTCAACAAGATAAGCTGGGTAAATCACTCAATTATTTCACGTTGCATGACAAGTTGCACCTGCAGAGATTTCGATATATTTTATATATCGAATCTCCATGGTGGAAGAAGTAATTGAATTTTTAGAAATCTCGGTATAACTTTCTTGACTTAACTGATCTATCGCATATTTGCAGGATTTTTAATTAGAGTTATTCAATTACAACATTGATTCTGACTTCATTGAGCTACGATTCACACGTATTTACTAACAAAGTACTGCTAAAATCAATCATCATATACTTCATTGACACAAACGTTGTAAGTTGGCATGCAAAAAATAACCGGGCACATGTGTATGACCTCCCATATCAATGATGCACTCTAGAGAAGGGCTATGAAATTTATTGAATAACGTCAGGGGTTTCTCGAGTCATCAGTTATCAGAATTTTTGTTCGTAGAAAAATATCACAATATCTTTTACAGTATTGTACGTTACTCGGATTCACACAATTACTCTTGCATAAAGAGCAAAATCCATTTCTGCGTGATACAGCAGTTATTTATTACGACATTATGGTTACACCAAGGGATTGTATAGCAAAAAAACTTGACACAAACTCTAAATTATACCCTGCAACCTATACTCACTGATAATGCTGGTTTATTCTATTACTTTCCCATTTATTATGAAACCGCACGTACGCTTCTTGATCACAGTGAACTCTCAACAATTCATTACCTAACTGTATCCATTCTTAACAGCCATGAACAAGCTGCTGGTCACAAAAACCTAAGAGATGAATTCTGGTATCTCTCAATAAAAACAGACGCAAATTATCGATTGAAAATCTTACCTTCATACTCTGCACCTAAAACATTGAAGTAAGCATAAGTTTAACTTTCCGTGAAAAATTCGGAAAACCTTCTAACAAAATTCGACAAATCCAGCAAAATAACAGTTCTGCTTGTTGAAGTCCGTGTGCATTTATATAAAGGCCAAACTATGGAACTTCGTAAAAACACTAAACCAGGACCGCTGTAGAAATGTAGCTAATATTTTGGAAATATGTTGATGTTAACTGATGTATACAAAATTCACCGAGAACCGATTGATATGATACAACCGTTACGAAAATGGTGTCATAAGCTAGCGAAACTTCCAAAACATCAATTTCAAATCGCAAGGTGTTACTGGCTCTCATAGGATATAATTTACAACATTTAATATATATGAACATACACATATACACACAAGTGTAAGATTCGAGGTAGATTATAGTGTTGATATTATTTTGAGAGTATGTGACATAATGCAACTATTCAAATATTTTACGAAAAATTGAAGCATTATCAGGCGGTGACATGGTGATGATAAGATCCTCTCCTTAACCACAAGAGTCTCGTGTGCCGCTGAATTTCAAAACGTTTGAAAGCCACACAGAGAACTGGTGTTATAGAATAATGATATTATTTCCCATTATTTTCAAAGATGATGTGATATAATACAGAGTGAAAGCATTTGTCGGCATTCACAACTTGAGTTTAAATATTGTTTTGAAAATCACTTTCCCACCAGCCTAGTTACAAACACATGACACTACAATTTATTTTTAAATATTCGTCTGATACATGTTCAAATATTTAGTTATCCTTGTTGTGATTACCAAACGACGTTTTGTTTTATGAAGATGAAAACATAAAACCTACAGTTTGATCCCGTTTTTAGAATTGCGTTACGAAGTGAAAATCAATTATCAATTTCCCAATTATATTAGGTCGGAACTGCACAGTAACATATTTGTATACTTCCCCTTACTTCTGCTTGAGTAGTTTTAAGCATTTTTAGGTGATTTTCAGGTCTATTGAAAACAGAGGGAAGCACTAAGCCCAAGTTTTATTCTTGTTTGAACTCATCATCATCGCACATACATTGCTGAGACCTTGTTTGAACCAAGGATCTCTAGCATGCGATGCAAGGACGTGACCCCATACTATTAACATATGTTGAACAATTCAGAGTAATGACATATGAATACATGCACATGATCTCGCATTCCAGGGATCCATAATTGAAACCACGGTTGTGACCAGGGATACGCGCAATGGATTAATTCAAACAAGATCATAACTCAGGTGCAGTGGTTTGAGTAGACCAAAGAAATCAAGTGTGAATGCTGAGAACTGTTCATGCAAGAGTTACCTATAGTAAATTAATATATACTGTAAAACTACTCACGACTAATATCTGTGTATGTTTGCGATTCTTAGTAAAGGTTTGTTACTAAGCGGTATGTGAGAATACACCACTGTTTAATCCTTGCGTATTTTCAAGTAAAACTGTTTCAACTTTTGAATATCTGTCCTGAATTACTGCACAAACACTTGTTATTTGTAGCTACTACATGCAACTATCTCTTGGTAGGATGAATGTTCTTGAAACATGTAGTTACTCGTAAGAACAAACTTAGTGTGTTCTTTACATGCAGTGGATAATACACCTGCTTGGATGAAGTTTAATTAGATTTATTCTGTTTTGGCTATTGGTCTATCAGGAAAATAAAATTATTTCGTATCTGATAAGCTAGAGTATTTTATCGATGAACTCCACTCATTAAGGACGTAATCGAAATGGACCGACTCTTCGAATGTGTGAATCTCTTGTCTTTTCTGGGGAATAAACAAGTAGCCCTCAGAGTTGACAAATAAAGACCAGTATTACTGCCGCCAGTAAGCTTTCGCTGTGAAAGTTAGACTTTGCTAGCCACCAACGTAATCCACGTTTTTTGTTTCATTGCGATCAACTCCAACCCGTTCACTTCTATTACCATGCAGCAACTCAAAGGATCAGCATGAAAATAACCTTAAGTTAGTAAGCTCAGCGGTGAGGCTGGATAACGCTGGTTGACATGAACAGTTACCAGAAGTCAGTAAAATCTGATGTGAGATGGACAAAAAGTATAAAGTTTTCATCACAAGCATGTTGACAAGCCTTGAATGAGAGATTCCGTATTCAAACATTTATTGCCACCAAGTGCAATTTCTAGTCTGTAATTTGACTTAAATTGACCCTGACGTGCACAAAGGATAAGAATATCTGAATCATGAATTACAGTCAAGGGCACGTGACGGATTCCTTTAGAAACTCAGTATCAAATATAGTATGCAGTATCAAATATATATACATGAAAAGATCAAACGCACAGAAAATGTTGACACAATTAAAACTTGTGGAACCCAGGCTGAACTTATTGGATTTGTTTCATTTGAGCAAAAAAGTTTTGGTCGTGCTTCGCTCTTCTTATTCAAGCTAACGTTTGTCGCTATTGATAATTCCAGTTTAAGTAATAGAAGGTGGATATTAACCTTTTTCCACTAACATGAACAAAAGTAGAATAATCTGTTTGTTTAGTTAAAGAATGAATCAAATACTATTACGAAGTTAGGTTTTGGAAGGTTCAAAACACGATGACAGTCATTCATTGAACGTCAAGCTAGGTGAGAACCATGTAATTACCTTGGGGGATGGCTGGTTAGGTCGTTTGTTGATTAAAAACAAGTTGTTTTGATAAATTGTATTACAATTGATACTCAAAATCACCGGAATTCAATGAAATAAACCCGTATCACATACTATTGACATGTTTGTGTGCTTGTTTTACATGACAACATTATTATCTAACGTGGGTAGAGTGCTTCGGATAAATGATATTGCTTCTCTTAATAAAAACTTTTTGTGTACATGAGCAACAATATTAAGTTAAAAAAAGAATTATCTCCGATGCAGACAAACACAATTCAGCTAATTTCATCAACCCTAAGCTGAGATCTTATGCTCACACATATGTCATTATTTGGATGTCATAGGAGATTTACGAATTGAAATTCAGTAGAAATATAAGAGTAACCTACCGCCATTGCCATTACCATTACCATTACCATAACCTGATGAAAAAATCAAAATGTATCAATGAAGGATGTCTTTGAAGCAGGACAGATGAAAATAATGGGTTGAGTTACTCAGTTGTATTTCTCAAAAGTTTCATAAAGAGTTGCTGGCGAGTGCAGATAAAAGATTTGGCTATTAGAATTGAAATCTTGGTTGCATGATAAGCTTAAAGATTTCTGTACACGAACCAAATTAGTGCTTTAATCTGGTATTTTTTCATAAAAGCTCCACTGTGATGTGCGAACCAATGTTCATTTAAATGTGATACATGAGTGTACATGTATAGATCATTAGTAAATACGTATTTCTCAGAACGACTTTGTGAACAGAAACTTAATGAATATATATTTGGAACCTACCACCATTTGGATAACCTGAAAAGCAATTGAAAATGAGAAATTGTTGCATGGCCATAATGTAACATCCACGGACAGACTCAGTTGCAAGACTGCGTTGCGAATTTTGCATATCGATCGCAAATTCAAAGCTAAAAATCATCTGACATTCAAAGATAAATGCGAATAATTTAAACGACGGTCTTCTTAAGATTCACATAAGCTTTTCAAATGAACGTGGATAAGAGATTTGGGTTTCAAATCTGCGATTGTCGTAGTACTCCGTTACGGAACAATCAAAGTACATTTGTCTTTTATTCTTTCCTTAATTTAATCCACTGATGAACTCTAATCTACCAAAATGCATCAATCTATAAACACCAACGTAGTACACTCCAGTTAAATGGTTATTGTTGCTCTGATGGAAAACACGTGACAAGTTCCGCTACTGGGCACCGGGTTAATCTCGAAATATGAAACAATTTAAAATGACAATGCATTTTTACGTCGACTGTAATATCGCTATCGCAGTCAGACATCATACACAAATATACTGATCTTTAATTTTGGTGTGTAGTAATACACTTTCATGGTGTGTTGTACGGCAAAACGCTAGTCATGTAGGACCTAATATTAGGATGACATACTTTGTCACTTATCTTGCAGATAAATCGGTCAGCTAGTATAGCTGCCTGTGTTATTAAGTTTGTTGACAATCACAGCTAACGTATGACTAAATTTTATATACACAAATGTACCGTTCTCTATTTGTAAAGTTCGATCACGATAACGTGTTCTTTTCTGTCGTAACATGTGTTAATGACATTTGATAAACCGAAAGCAGTGATCACGGAAAGCAATGAAAGTTTTATATGTTCTCCAAGCAATTGATGATTACCACGCGGGGACTATTTTAGAGATCGACGGAAAAATATCTTGCACAGGTGGTTTCAAGGCATACTTTAAATATTAAAAATGACATTAGGTGCTATAAATAAATCCTGAAAAAAATGTTATGGTAAATGGGTACATCGTAGATTGTCGACTTCAACTATAAGAATCCCAGTTTAAACCTCGGTGAGACCGATGAACAAAACTAACAGAAAGGACGAGATCTAACAATCTTTCGTTAGTGTGAGTCGACAATAGAAGCCTCTGTTTTATGTTGAGGATGGTCTGTGCACATCGATGCGTGCGAAAGAGTATTTAACCCAGCTGGTTAGATTAGAGATAATTTTAATAATTTAGTAAGTGCAATGTGAGGCATTAGTAATCATGTATAGAGCATCAGTTACTGCTCATTCATCAGAATGCATCTGTGAACTACAGTTAAGTAAAAAACAACAGGAACATACCGCCATTGCCACCGCCATAACCTGATGAAAAATCAAAAGGTTACATTATGGGATGGTTTTTATCAACACTGATGAAAAGACTCGGTTGAGTTGCTTAGTTGTAAATCGATATGTAAGTCTCAAAAGTTCCATGAAAACGCACACAAGAGTTGCTATCAAGTTTGAATAAAAGATTTGGCTATTAAACTTTTAATATTGGTTAAATGATGCTCTTACCGATTTTTGTACACGAACCAAACAAGTGTTATGTTCTTCTATTTGTTTCATGAAAACTCCTCTTAGATTTGTGAATGTGAATAAGTGAGCCGACCATGAGTTTGACGTCTTGTGAAATATAATGTGATGAGAGTTTTAACTTCACTCTATCGTATTGAACATGTATAATTGAATTTGATATTC
The DNA here is from genome assembly GCA_038088235.1 of Zacco platypus. Classification (NCBI taxonomy): domain Eukaryota; kingdom Metazoa; phylum Chordata; class Actinopteri; order Cypriniformes; family Xenocyprididae; genus Zacco; species Zacco platypus. The sequence goes on along the minus strand of JBBHEA010000085.1, from coordinate 904 downwards.
TTACAAAATATTCCACTACTTTCTGCCATATCCTACGTCTGTCTTCTGTGTGCAGTATAAGTTTCGTCTACTAGTGAAATAAAATCAAAGTTTCCTAGAAGGATCAATAATTAAACATTGTAATATTTATCAAACTGAAAATGGCAAATCTGGTTGCTTCACCGACTTACCACTAGGTCTTACGCCTTTATATATATTAAACAAACAAGAAAACTATATCTGTACTTCTTAATATAAAAAGTATGGTTAATAGTCCGTTTGTTGGTGTTAGCAGATCAATGTGATTTCAAACAAGTCAACTGTGCACCAAAGGATAGGGCTATACGGAAATCAAAAACCCACAATAACACGATTCTTCTCGTATGCTTGGGATACATTCAGCCATGCAACTCATGTTTTTTGAGGACTATGATGCAATCGCGTAATAAATGTTGATCATGCGATATTACCCGGATCGGGAATCACATAAGTTGAACTAACACGTTAGTCACTAGGTCACTGTTATATCTAAACTTTTTGAATAAACAAACCCCCCGAATGTATATCATTAATCAGTAGACCTACAAGTTGCATTCTAACTGGAAAATCACAGACTTCTCTGAAATAAGTGTTGGTGGTTAAATCGTCTAACGAAATTCTCAACCCTGCACGAACACTTCACAAATATGTTTACCAATGAAGGTTTAATCTACTGCAACACCGTAAAGTATAATGTATTTTTGAGTGAGACGCTCAAAACTTTTAACAACTTAAACAATGTTTACAACTACTATGGGCACACAGGGTTTCAAACAGTTTATAATTACCTGTGCTACATATTCACCCATTCCATGTGGATGAATCTGCCTTATCAACCCTCCAATTAGCTAAAGCATACAGATTATGCTCTAGTTTTTAGGAGTAT
>JBBHEA010000084.1:0-38880 GCA_038088235.1 Zacco platypus | reverse complement strand
TCTCGTAAAGACGCTTTGACATTGGAAGGTAATGTCTTATGTTTGGAAATCGAGTTGTTATCCCCGATGGACTGCGTGAACGCGTAATGATACAATTGCATACCGGTCACCCTGGCATAAGTCGCATGAAATCACTTGCTCGAAACTACGCCTACTGGCCTTTTATTGATTCACAAATAGAAGATCTTGTACATAAGTGTAGCCAGTGTGTAATGATAGCCAAACATCAGTGAAATCACAATTATTTTGTTGGCCAAATTCAGAGAAGTCTTGGGAACGCGTGCATTTAGATTTTGCAGGACCAATCGACGGGGACTATTTTCCAGTCATTGTGGATGCGTATTCCAAATGGCCTGAAGTATTTATAATGCAGCAGACATCGACTTCAACGACGCTAGCCATTCACAACAAGATGTTTTCTCAGTTTGGTAATCCGGAAATACTAGTGACAGACAACGGACCTCAGTTCACGGCACATTTGTTTTCTCATTTCTCTGTTTTTCAAGGCATTCACCACCTACGTAGCTCTCCTCACCACCCTCAATCGAACGGACAGGCGGAGTGGTTTGTCGATAGATTGAAACGAGGTTTATTAAAACTTGAAATTGGTAAAGATATTCACCATAAGATCACCATTTTTCTCCGGTCCTGTCGCTTAACTCACAGTGTGTCTGCCCCTAATCAACTGTCACCAGCAGAAGTCTTTGGGACGCAAAATGCGATCGCTACTGGACTGTATGATAATAGGTAAAAGTTCTTCAAAAAGAGATCATCGAATGGAACAACAATTTAATCGAAGAAACGGTGCCATTGTACGTGTTTTCTACCCCGAAATTCAGGTGTTTATTAGACACCTCAAAAGAGGTCAAATCCAGTGGATTCCTAGTAGGACGGTTATTCGTATCTGTCACGTTCGGTACAAGGTACAATGTAATGTAAATCGTATTCTACGCCGACATACTAATTTGCCTGAAACGGCTAACACAACTAACACATTGCCTCACGATATGTTGACAGAAGATTACCCTTCCGGTGCTTCTAACACACTAGACAACAGTTCCTCAGACACACCAGATACCGTTTCCGACAACACTCCAACTCCGTATCCAGCACGTAGGAGACACTTTACTCGCTCGCGTCCCCCTATCAAGCAACTTTTGGTGAACCCCAAGCATTATTCGTCCGAAGAGTACTGGAAAACGTTTTTTCTCTTTATTTAAGCGTTTATGATGTATGTCCTGTCACAGTACATTTCATCAACATCTTTTCATTGGCCTATTTGCTTATCCAATAAGGAGGCCTCACTTTATAACCGTCTCATATAATCGATTGTTTATCACATGTCAAACACACCGTTTAGAGTCCCGCCTTGCAGTCTTGTGTTGTCCGCTAAGACACGGTCAAACTAGCGGTAGTCGGTGACAACAGCTAAGATAGTTGCTAGGACATTTTCGTCGGTTGCACACTTTTAGTTCTTCTCATTTAACAAGTTAAGACTGCAACGATCTATCACTGTTGCATACCTCTCCCGGACTGCTATGAAAACTGGGTTGATGAACTATTACGACTGTAAATAGTACAACCACAACTGTAATGGACACAAAAATTGCATGCTTTGATTTTGTCAAATTAGAACTCCCCTGTTTAAGACAACAGTAGAGATTATAGATTATCACTTGGACTAATAAGGAAATGGCTTGCAGTACATTTGTGACAGAAAATGGAATACCAGCAGCTTCCTCTTAGAGAGGTGGTTTTGTTTGCCCGATTGATACGAGACCAACAAACTTCCAGGTTTAGGTTCTCTACCCTCACCTCTAAAAAAAACATTTTCGCCGTCTTTTGCAAGTTCCCCATGACTAATACCAAGCTTATATATTTATAAAAGTTTCGTTGGAACCTTTGTTCTGTTGTTCAGTTAAGGTTCACCGTATCAAGGCAATAACTAGCGTCACTGTGGCGCAGTGGTTAGTGTTAGCCTTGTAAAATCTCGACCGGGCCACTAGACTTTGTGGGTTCTTGTCTAAGCCTGGGTTATCTGACAGTATCGCAACCCGCGTGCAGCTCACGGGTTGCATGCAAGCATGCATCGTTAAGGTGTAGCAGCTGTTTGCGCTCATTTGGTTAACTTACCAATCACAGTAGTGTTGTTGTTCACCAAGCAGAGCAAGAAAGGGCAACTAGCTTCAGCTTGTCAACCCTAACTTCCAAAAGATTAGTAAAATAACTTAGCTCCACCAGTTCTCATAGCATACTTTATACAATCGCAAACAGTTTTAATGACCTCTTAATGTTCATTAATTCAACTATGCAATAAGAACCGTACATCTGATCATAATTACAAATGTAGACACGTAAACGTAACCACCTTCGCAGAACACAGTCTTCTCTTTCACTTATACAGTTAACGTTCCAATCAAATACCAACTGCTGTTAACTTGTAATGAATGATTCCTTGCTAAAAGCACTCGAAACCATTTGAGTCGTGAGTGATTGTTGGAATTGGGCTTGAATTGGCATTAACATTCCCTGGGATAAAGGAGAGTCATCAGTGGGATCACCAAAATTATAGTTCTCCGATCAACGTTTGCTTCGTGGACCTCATATTTTTGACGTTTTTAAGAGAAAAAACCATCTTATATTGTACATTTATATAGGAAAATCGAATCACAAGTCGGATTCTCGAAAACACCATCATATTTATAATGTATTTTGGCGTTGTTTTACGTAAAATTCTGATGACAGCAATTTTCATGAAACGTTTACTTAACTGATGCATTGCCTTTAGTGTGCTTTGTTACCAATATTACCGCATCGTTGATAGTGCAGTTCAATTGTATTGTATCGCAGGGTATTCGAGAATGCAGCTGAAACTGTTCACTACCAAAACCAATGCACTATTTTTATGGAAGAATGAAATTCTTGAAAATAGTTTTACAATAACTGACAGAAACGCAATTTTGAAATATATCATACTACCCTTCTTCGAAACTGCAAGTACAAAAATTGATATAATTTAAAATGATTCGACGTATTTACGAGGTGCCTGCATCTTCTGGTTCATGAAGAAACAAGATGTGCTTCGAATTAGTTCATCCAGATAATCATGGAACGGTTTTGCTGTCTCAAATGTAGTTTACATCATACGTCTAGTTCACTTGCGCACCTCAAAGAGATGCTATTATTGTCTATTGCAGGAGAGAAGTTTTTAGGCAGAGTATTTTACCAAGCATAAAGTAAAGAACTTGACCAATTTCCGTAAACGACTCCAACCAAAAATACATTGTACACCTTGAGCGTTCCAACATCCGGGACGATAGACGGAATGAAACCTCAAAACGAAGGGAGCTAACTGGTCATTTGTGAGCACAAATTTTCTGGCCTCAGAAGCTACATTTGGTTGAAGGTACAAAAACATAGCATCTCACTTCGATACAATCTGGCTTCACCGAATGCGCTCTACAGCGTAATGGCTATAGTCTACCGAGTCCTGTGTTCACTTTAGATCTTAATAACTCATTGACCATATTTCAGAGCCATAAAATAAAACGGGTTGAGCAACATTCTTTTATACCATCACCTTACAATACGATTGACTCAACTTGCCGAAAGAAACTTTGGCCTCTGTCTGTTATGGTCGACGGTTAATGAGCCATGCAGTTCATTAAATTTATCAGCATCAATAATATTTTATCGATAATACTATGCACAATGTATAACAACTTGACCCTGCAAGACGGGTCTTCTTGGTCGATTACGTGTTACAGACTTAATGAACTTGCCGGATAAAATTTTGTTTGCTTGTAAACAAGTTGAGCAATTACATTTTGATTAACCAAGGTTTTTTGAGTAATCAACAACACCGTTATGAAATAGAAAACTGGCCTCAAAATGAGAAAATGTAGCAAACAAAGCTTTTTTTCTACGATTGCTAAGCAGGTTAATACAATGCATATGTACAGGTCAGCTTGATTATTCTTTGCACTAAAGTATTGTCAAAGACTGGAAGTATTCCTGGATTAGAAAGATATTGACTGATGTGTTTCTGCTGAAGAGGAGGAATAACTACATTTGTCCATCATAGTAAAGTAATCGTACGATTTGCTTGTTGACACACAAATTAAGGTTTTTTAAATTTAGCGCAAAAACATAAGTAATCGCTAGTAATTTTTCTATCTGATGGCACGCAATTAATATGCAGGTAAATGTTATGTTACACCAAAAGCAAATCTCAATTGAAAAGTTTGAAGCTTTCGGTAAACAAAGAATAATGTGATCTGAAAGGGAAAGTTGGCAATTTGTCAAAAAATCTTTGACTTGAGAAATCAATGGAAAACATTCTTAATAAAAAATAATTTGCTCGTTTTACAAGCGTCAAACGAGAATCAAGAGGACATCCCACTCTACAAAACGTGATGTTCACTGATCTCCTACAAGGTTTTACTCTATGGGATGAAAACATAAGTGTATGATTGATGACTGGCCTTTCGGTGAATTGTGATAATTATTAGGCAATTTTTACTTACCAACAAATTTTCATTTTCTTCGAAAAAAATCACATGTGAAAATAATTTACTCACAGGCAAAGAACAGTTCAAAACCAAACACTTAATTATATTTTTGTAGAGAATCACTTTTAAGTAAATCGATGCTATTAAAAACCAACCTGACACATTGTCTTTCTCAGCACTTTATTCCTTCGTTTCTAAAAAGAATTTCATCAGTCTGTTGCCCATTTCGGTACACTAAAATGGAGAATGTATGGAAAATGAATGAAAAACGATTTACAAATCTAACTAATGGTTTAAAGCTATTGAAACAATCTTAAGATTACAATGTATCTAACTGAGAGAACAAATAATTATATAATCTCAAATATTATAATAACAATATAATAATAAATAAAATAATACAACAAAACGGATAACTAAAATCTGGATAATCTATGATGACAAAACCAAACACGAGTAAAGAGTCATCCCCAACTTACAAAATTAGACGAAGATTGCTTACTCGGACAACTACTTTGTGCGAAAAACTGTGCAAGTTGAGTTTGTGATAGGTACTTCTTCATACTCGAACCGATAGAAGCAATTCGCTGACATAAGGAACATGCCGAGCAAAGATAAAACAAGTGAATAGGCTGTCAAGATGTTAACCGAATTGTAAACGATCACAAAAGATCACAAAATGGAATTGATAAAACTTTAGATAACAATATTCACAGAACTAAAAAACTCATGAAAGAGGAATATAATCATCTAGTAACAAAAATGAAAACTCACCAAAACTGCGGTTCTTTCCAAACTAAAATAAAAAATAGAGTATAACCAAATGTGAAAAGCGTTTGCTTCAGCATCTTGATAAAATGTTTCGAATTACCGTCGAATAACAGCAACTCACCCACTTCTTTTGTCTTAAATTGGCATCAACACCACTTAGCATATAGAGCGTTAGAATTAAGAAGAATTTCATCTGTACTAAGATAGGACACCAAATCAACGTTCTTTCTTACCAGTCAATCTTTGACTATTAATATATGTCACCATGGAAACTACGTGAAGAATGTATGGATTGGGATTCGTTGTTCGATGTAAGGGAGTACCTGACAATTAAACGCTCAAATCCCGTTGATATCATCCTATGGGTGACAGCAGTTAATTGACTTGCTTACAACTGTACCACAGCCTACCAGGTAGAGAGAAAAGTAAACCAATCAGTTTGTTTTAAACCGAGATATAATTATGAGAAAAAATGTGACTTCTCTGAGTTCGGCTTGGACGAAAATTGATGTCTAACACGGTTCTTACCCACAGTATTCGGTAATAAAAAACGTTTGCCGGAAAGAAGATAATAAATTTACTTCCAATATGAAACAAAGCCCAAAAATCATCTCTGTTATTCATAGGGATGCTTATAATGAGTATCCTGTAATTTAGCGAATTTCAATTACAGAACCATCACTCACTCGATAAAATTTTTGCCACTTGTTTCCATTTTTTTTAGAAAAATCCAGAGGGTTGTATAAAATTTCAAAGAATTTCACAATTTTTTCTGCAATGTAGTTAATGTGGGCGAACTCAAGTATACAGGATTTAAAAAAACAAATAAGAGTATGTTGACTCAAGAAAAATTTTAGTATTTAACCACATTATGATACGAAGTGTATTTGAACTGACCTTTGTCTAAATTGACGCTGCATTAGTCCAATGAACAATCACAGAAAGTACGCTGTGTTTGCTTCTAGAGTGTATACATATTGAATTTGATCTGGCCAACGAAACTTACAGGCAAAATCCACAAAACGTCATCGGAGTGGATCAAAATGATTCAATCACGGCTGTAGCGTAGAATATCTTGAACGATATGTATATTGACTGGAGCAGTTGTTTTCACCTGAACAAACATCCCAGTTGGTTTTGGAAGCCATGTAAGTAAAAATACTTGGCATGTCGGGTTACAAATACTAGGTTTAAGATACCGATATCATCACTGCAATACTCAATGATTCTTCACTTATCACGAGCAAAGATGAATGAGAGAATCCACGCCGATCATCAGTTACGTTTTGTATGGTCATATTTAATGCGGAACCCGTATTTGATACAATAAACTATTTTTGCACAAAATATGGGCTGTTGCAGAATATTGCAGCGATGACAGGTACAATGGAATGAATCCTAGAAATTTTGGTGCTATGCTCCACCAAATCCAACAACTTTGAGAGGACCTATATGGGTGAGTCTTATCAAATGTCTTTAAATCCATTCTCTTATTAGAGGCGCATGTTATTTAGAGGAATGTACATGGAGTCTCACACACAGAAGTTTCATTTCCTTGTCAAAATGAGTGAAAAATGGTGAATTATACTAGTGCACCGCTTTAGGACTGTCAATGATGCTACCATCGTACGTCAATTGCTACCACCGGAAGAGAGACCTCATTCGCAAACTAATACACTGTCTGAAGACTAGTAGCTGCGCACAGCAGAAGCCCCTGGTGGGAAAAAATTTCTACAGAAGGTTACGGATCCAATAAATATGTAGTGAAAAGAGATTTTGCGATGGCTAACGAGTGCTTATGAAATGTAGAGGGGAGATGTTGGTGCCTGTCTACATCAACAATCACATGAATTAAACTAACCAAAAATTAAAAAAATTTAGTGGTGGTAGTCAAACTTTCATTGACAAAACAATTCCATATTTTTGACGTTGGATAAGTCAGTGCTAAATAACACAATTTATCCGTGTTTTGTTTGACTCTCTTAAAAACAGTTTTAAAGTAAATATGCGAGTTTCGGGAACGAAGAGTTGTTCGTATAGTTAAAGCGCTCTCCAGACAATTGTATACAGAATGACCAAGTGCGTGGACAAAGCTTTACTGGGTAACACGAAATTCATCAAATGAAACACCTAATTGGATTATTGTTTGTACATCGAAAGAAAGTCGCTTTGGCACTTATAAAAACATTCGCGCAAACAGTAACTGTCAGCAAATTGGAAAGTGTACGAATCGAGGTTAAAAATTTCCATTTTTTTTCCGTGATTGTTAATATTGCACTGCTGATTGTCTGATAAAATTTATTTCTATCACTGATTACTGACTAATTTTGCATTGGATTAGTTGGTCCATTTGAACATGGAGACAATAGAAGAAAGAACAAGGTGACATTTTCTAGATTCTGGTGCAAAACTTGGGAAATGACCAAAATAAAAAAGAAAAAACTGAATAACTTTTCACAACAAGTACTTCAGAAAAATCTTTAGGATTAGCTATCAACAAAAACAACCAATAACACTGTACTAGAATTGGTTAATATCAAGAGAATCCGAGATGAATTAAGGAAGAGAATATGGAACTTGATTAGTCACATGCTGAAGATGAATCAAATCAATGCCTGTGATGTTACCCTGGGATGGAGACCCTGGGACAGAAGATGAGAGCGACCAAAAACAAAATTGCGTAGAACTGTTGGAAAAGAAAGCAATCAAAAGGGATGTTTTTTGTGAGCGAGTGCCAAACAAACAGCCTAAGATAAAAAGTAGTGAAGAGGAAATACTCATGCCTCGTGTGCCTCCTAGCACGGAGAGAAATTAAATAAGTTAATGACTGCTATCTTCGCAAACTAACTAATGAAGGGATCAATGAATGAATAAATGCGTGAATCAATTAATAAATTAAAGAACGAATACGGAGATTTATGCAATATATTTCATTCTATAAAGTGGAAGGAACTGTCATACACAATCTTTACTGACACGATAGCACACTTGTTGGTTCGAACGACAGCGAAGTGAAGTTTGGTTACTTCTGTACGGCTATTTTGCTTGACTAAGGCTAGATTTTCACGTCCAATAGTCAAAGATCACACATTCCAAACGTATAAATTATTTCCTTGGTTAGATTACCGGATATTACTGTCATTCTAATATCACTCTATTTAGTGAAGGACAATTGAAACCCCGTAGTCTAATATCCATCGAGTAATTTATATTACCGAGTTTTGACTTAAATTCAGTACACTGAAATGTATTCACAGAATAGCTTATTTTCCCAGACAGTTTGTGGGCAGAATAAAACCTTTCATAAATCCGGTTGATCAGATAAAATGTGGTTTCTCATATGTTTTGGTTATACACATTCAAAAAGCGTATTAATTTGACGTCCTATAAAGTAGTGTAGTCCCTTACAAACTATCTTTTCCCATGTTTCAGCGTCATAATATAAAACGGTTTGAACGATATTATTATACAACACGATTGACTTAACCGGCTAAATGTAGCTTTGGTCTCTGTCTATTCAGGTCCACGGTTTATCACGGTTTATCAGCAATATGATTAGTATGGACCATGCTGTGTATTAATATTACCGCTATCGTTTATATTTTCATTAACCTACATAATGGAGCTTTGTTGAACAGTACTTTAAATGCAACCAAGAGGGTCCTCTTTAAGGTAAACGTAAATTTATTGCACTGAGGATTAACAGTATTTCATTGATTAGATAAAGAAAAATCCATCTAAATCATTTATTAGAAAAATTGATTGAACTGAATACTTTCAAGTTAGTGAGGATCAGGTTGTTGCATACGATATTGCATTCTTAGTACAACGGCTAAAAAAACGAATAGGAGTTAAGCAGACTGGAGGTTGTAGGGAAGGTGGTAACCCAGACATTAAACTGATGTATTGCTGCTGAATTGTATCATATTCTATTACTTACTGACTACCAACTTTAAAAAACTCAAACGGACGTAAAGTAAAATTTTGAAATTCATATCAAGCTTGAGTGTTCGTTATGGGTTTTGGGCTCGGACTATTGGAAAATATTATTTACGTTTGCTTCATGTCCGTATCCTTCTGTTAAACACATTTTAAAGCCTTATTGTTCTGTACTCTACACACCCTTGTGTTTTCCAGAGATGGAGTTGCTACTCAAGTACAAAAATCGGATGAAAGAGCTGGTGACTTCGATTTCCTAAAATTGGGTCCTTCGTTACTGCTCATAATTTTATCAGAAACCTCATATTTTCTGGCTGCTGCCAATTTATTTGATATAATATTTTTTCAAACCAAGTGGAAGAAAAATTGAAGTCGACGAATAAACACAGTGTCTTTGATGCATAACAACTGTGCGAGTGGATTATCATTGATGGGACTCAGTCATCCCTGAGTTCCTCAAGTATTACTCCAAACAACATTTCAATGACATTGGGTTCAACTCGTTAGTTGAAAAAGTACCTGCTAACTTTTGACTAATGGTTCTTTTATTGAAAAACCTTCTGGAGCAACCCACGACGAAAAAACGAGGAACCGTTTCCAGAAATGTATTGCACTGTTCCAATGACTCCCATTCAACGATGTAAATGTTGCTCTGGATCTGAGATCGCTATAGATAATAATAACTTATTGCAAGGATTACGGTTTTTTTCTTTGAAGCAAAAAACCGGGTTACTACTGATGGCATTTGGTTGTAAAATATATGGTCAGATACGATCAAAGAAAGCCAAAGACGTATAAGCTAAATGAGATGAATTGGATGTGCCCCAGCAGATATTTCTATTTGTTTAAATGTCTTCAAACGACCCTCTGTTATGTGACTCTAAACAATTTACCATAGATTGTGAACGTTCTTCATAAAAATGTAGCATCTACTTGCTGGATTGAATCCCCGGAAGTTTTTTCTATTTCATTTATTTGGACGAACCATGATTCTGCTTTGTACCAGCATGATTTCGAACAAAAATCCGCAGTTCACTAGATAAATTTTATACGATACGATGGATCAATTCAACTGGTACCCATGCAGTACGATTTGGAAGAAATGATTTCTTTCAATTGATATGCTTATTATTTTCTTTTATTGTTGATTCAATCCGTTACAAGTATTTTGAAACTGCTTTGCAGTTTTAAGTTAGCCTGACCCTTAACACGTTCGTCGAATAAACAGTGCAAGATCTAGAATACAAACTGGCTAAAAACTCAATGAAAACGAAAAAAAACGGTCAACTGATCACTTTGAGTTTACAATAATTAATTAATTTCATGTCCAAAGCTTTTCTAATTGAATTCTGTGGCTTATATACGCCCGACTATGTTTGTTTGGTTTTTGGAGGAGCGTATAAATAATGGTGCCGAAAGTTGTAAATTATCAGAAATCCTTGCGACACTGGCTTTGTTTTTATTTAACTGCCTAAGAACCTTTATTTCTGTCAGCAAGCTTATGTCATTATTATTTAAACGTACGCACTGTGACAAGCACAACGGATTTGTTGATCTTTAGATTGCTAAATATCTACCATAAAAATAAGATGCATGAAGCTGTTTTCTTTCAGAAATCAATGCTTTTTCTTTCATCAAATTGAGGCGTGTTGCTGTTCACGCTTGTTTGATGAGAAAGAATACATCTAAGTCATTAGCATTTCATTTACTGTACAATGAATAAATAATTAAATATTTTTTTATAGCTAATCTCTCTCTTGAACATTCCAAAATATTCACGTCTGGTTTCCTTCATCTGGTCACACTTAACGGAAATCAATAGACCTATATTACGCTCTTATTACAGATCATTAGTAGCACATATCAATGCCTGAGGCCGATTCGCACTGGGGCTTTTAACATGCGAGGCTGGCACCTTACAGTTACTTTTCAATTGCACGCTGAACGGTTTGGATTAATCACTTATAAACGCATGTACTGGTCTCACATGAGTGATGCGTGATGATAGATTCTCTGGATTCGTTGACCCATTATTGTCCCAGTTGTATCGAACGATGACCCCGCCAGCCAGGTTTTATTGGTCAATTTCGTTTCACACACTCGTTGAAATTCCATGACAAAGTTCTGTTAACTTGTAAACAGGTTTGCAGGTTAAATTGATCTTACAGAATGGCACTCTCACTCGAACAATCTTCTTGTTTTATCAACTTAATGAATGTTGTATGACTATGGATTTCGCCAAACTGATCAATAACTCCGTTTGGAAATGGAAAATTGGACCTCATCATAAGACAATGTAGAAAACAAAGTTTGTTTTTCTACCGTTCTTTATTTGGCTCATACAACGTAAATTTATATATATATATATGTCAGTTTAATTATTCTTTGTCCCCGAGTGTTGTGAAAAACTAGAAGCGTTTTTTGGTTGAAAGGTTATCGTTTGATATGTTACTTCTGGAAACAAGGGGGTGGGAGGTAACTATATTTTCGCCAACATAGTTTCTGGGATCCTACCCACTTTTTATGAACACACATTTCAGGGTTTATTGATCGAACCGAGATAGTTTTTGTCAATCGACAGTAATTTCCAGCTAATAACACGCAATCAATTGAAGGTACACGAGAAATCATGCGGAATGACACATCTTGATTGAAAACTGGTCAATTATAATTGTGTTAAGTTTAAAGCTTCCATATAACAAAGAGTCATGAGGTCTGAAATGGAAAGTTGGCAAATCGTAAGGGTACAGAATTTAATTATGAAAAGTGTTTTTTGACTTAAAAAATATATGGGCTGAGGAACTACTGAAATTCATGATCGATTATGAATCGTTACACCCTGTGACAGCATTGGGAAAGAAGCCACGTGTAGCCATTTTCATGAATGACTAACCGGTTCAACCCCGTGGGAAAAAAAGCATAGTAGTGTGATTCACGACTAGACATTTGGTCAGGTGTAATCATTTTTAGATAAATTTCACTTACCAACAGACGGTTATTTTCTTTTAAAAAAATGACATATAAAACAATTTACTTGAAGGTAGTGAGGTCACGAAAGTTGAAACCTTCTTAAAAAATAGCTATCAAGCAAATTTATTGTACCGAAAACGAACCCGACAGAAAGGTTTTTGACTCCACCGATGCACCCATTCCCGACAATGTATCCACCACTTTTGGGGCAACAATGCTGCACTGAAATGATAAATATTTTATGGTGAATACATTTATATTGATACAGAATTTTTACAGTTAACTTCTGGTAGAGTGTCACAGGATACTTATAAGGATACTTATACTTACTCACAGAGAATAAAAGTAATTGAAGTAACTACTTAAAGCAAACGCCACCTATCGTAAACATGAGTATTACCATATTATATAACATGGTCTCATATTCCTAAACTCTGAGACCTATTAACTGAAGTAAACTTAGCTTGCAGACGAAATAACTATCTACACCAACAAATTATTGGAAAGTTTACAATGTATACAACCTGAAGCTCACTAGGCACAAAGCTGCTAATTTGCGAGAGCATACTTCAACAATGGTTCACTATAAACTCCTGGTTAAAATAAAACAAATTTTCTATAAAATCACCGAGCTACTACTGAAAAAAATACAGCTAGAAGAAACCAGAAAGTTATAAGGATGATCAAGGAGCAAACATTGCATTAACAATCCACTTTGTTGAAAATTTTTGCAGAGTCAGCTAAGAAGAAAAGTATTCTATAATTTAATTTAATTCAATTTAATAATTCACTAGCATCACCCGTATCATTCACAGCTAGATTATTTTACTGGCTCAACCAAATAGAACAGCAAAGTCCCACCCTTCGTCTCAACTTACTGCATTTGACGGGACTTTGCTCATAGAACAACCGGTACTTTGCAATAAGCGTGCTCAGTCCAGTTTGCGATAGAAAACCAAACACGCTCGACAAGGTTCCAGTGAACCCATGACAAAAGGAACACCCTTTGGAGCAATTTCAAAAAAAAAGCAAAAGTAGGTCACTAAATCTCGAGTATTTCACCGGATTGCTGAAGATAACAGAAATATCAACAATAAGGACTCATAATTCTGCACTTGTATCATTCAACAACCCCCAAGAATTGTCTAGAAGGCGAAATAAGACTTACAGAAAGAGCTACGCTTTCTCATCTAAAACAAAAATATGGAGGGTATACAAAAAATGGTTAAAAGCACTCCTCTTCAGTACCACATCCAAAAAGTTACATAGCATAAGCTCACCATTGCCTTCCATTTAGTTTGCCTCGACAATCCATCAACACTACAAAATACGTAAAGCGTTACAAGTAATAACAATAATTTCATGTTGTATGGCGGAGTTGATGTTCTTCCGCGCAGGTTTACACTTCACTATATATACCTACATGACACTTGCATACAGAATTTAATATTTGACATTGCAGTTTTGGTGTGTGTGTACATTGGATTTTCAAGCACTCAATCAGCGCTGACTCAATACTTTGAGTGAAAACTGCTCATTGGACTTCTCTCAACCGCACCGCAGCCAATGAGAGTGAGAATAGTAAGCCAATCAGTTCACTTGATCCTCTTAAGAACCGTTTGAGCTTCAATAGAAAATACGATTCAACTGAATTGGGGTTGTTTTTGACTTAGTTGTGCGTGCTTTCTGTATAAAATTTGATGTAGTATTAGGTATTGAGAAGGGAAAAAACAAAGTTACTTTGTCGAAGAGAAACTGATAAGTTTATTTTCAATAGCAGACACCGTTGCTCATATTGTTTATAGCAAACATTTATTCTGGGTATCCTGTTGTTCCAATGGTAGAAACACTGTTCACTGGATGAAGTTCTCGCATTTGTTGCTTATTTTCTTCAGCTAGATTAGACGGGAACACAAATAGTCCTCGCTATATCGAGCTTCGACTTTTGCGGCTTCATTGTGTCACGAATTTTCACGGACAATGAATTTTCCCATCTTTGGCGTATGCTTTCTCAGTTGCTTCGTTTAGTTGATTTCATACATTCGAAACAATTAGCGAGTGGCTGAGAAGTTATCCCATCAGCACGTGATCAAGTATTTTGGGTGCATAGTGGGTCAATTAAGGACGGCGGCATTGGATACCGTTTTGTGTTTATTAATGTCTCGTTTCGCTTATTCAGTATCAGTTTCGTTGTGTGAACTGGTAATTTTTGTGCTTGTTATGCGTAGTCAAACCATTTGTTATGTTTCCAAAACGATCTACTCCTTCTACTGTTTTCTGAACCGGGTACAGCCGTCAACGGAAGATGCAAAGGGGCGCAAAAAGAGTGAAACATTTGGAAATGTTCAAGAAACAGAACAGTTCCACTGTGGCACAATGCCATTACGGCACCAAAAAGTTCACAGTTAGTTATATTAGGAAGGATAAAAAGTAAATAAGATTGACGAGTTCAGTGTTCTTCAACCAAGGTGCGAAACGAGTTCTAAGTGGACATAATAAGGCTTTAGTACAAATGGAATCTGTTATGGGGTTTTGATTGAAAAGAGTCGGAAGAAGAACATCTCGGTTTGCACCAATATCATCCGATAGAATGTTAAGCAGTTTGCGCTGTCGCCCGAGTTGATGTCACCGCCCTATCTATTAGAGCCACTACGAGCTATTTGGTTGGGTTAAAAGTCTCTTCTATCACCAAAACGTTTATGGATTTGTACCATATTTTTCCATAATTGTTTTTGATTTCTTACAGGAAGTTTCTGATTATGAGCCATGTCTTCCCCTGCAATTCCACTGGACAGGTTTGTGAAAGATTTAGTTATCTAATATCTACGAGAAAATTGAAATGCATACTATATAACTGTGTGAGAAATGTTTATTAGAGTGTCCTGGAGGTTTGAAACCGTTTTAAACATATGAAAAATAGTCATGTAATTATATGGTTCTAACTTCACAGATTTTCAATTTTCTAAGGGGGCTCCGATTCAATTTACGATGAAGTGAACACAGGCTTTGAAGAATGTGGATATTGTGTTCGATTAGGCCAACATGAACTATAAAAAAAATTTCTACAAAAACCCTTACCGACGAGGCTCAAATTGACTCAGCCATGGCTCTCGGCATAAAATTTATCAAACGGAATTCATGCTGACTTGTTTAATTGTTGGCTTCTGGTGTATCTTCTCACATAGAGAAACAACAAAGAAACCTGCTTGCACGTAACCAAACTTTTGCCCGTCAATTTCAACGATTCTGTGACACGTAATTGATCGGGAAGACCTGGCTGGCGGGGTCAGCGTTTGGTACAACCAGGACAGTTACTGGGTCATCGAATCAAGGTGATCGGGCATCACTCATCACTTGCGTGACACCAGTTCATGTGTTCATAACTGATTAATCCGAAATGCTCAGCGTGCGCTGGTGGCGTACCGGTCAACGAGTCTGCCTCACCTGCCAGATAGCCTGAGTTAAAATTCAGCTTCGATCATGTATATGCACTACTGATGAGCTCTAATACGAGCGAACCCGGGTCTAGTGCTCTCTCTTTTGATGTGAGCAGCTCTATCACGTGTGAACACTGAGACTGTTTGAGCTGGAATGATGTGTTGTAAAAGTACAAACAGTTCAGCTTATTTAGGAAAGCCGTTTTGAACCATCGACACATATGTGTGAAAATAAAGCTGTACTGGTATACAAAACTTAGTGTAAACCACCTATACCAGCCCTACAATTCCCAATGAACTTTCACTCATCACCAACAGGAATGAATGACAGTATTCACATTGATCATCAGTCACGTTCGGTACTGTAACGTTCCATGCAGGACCCATTCTGATCCAATTAGTAGTTATTGCTCAAAAACTGTTTGCTGTAGGTAATGACTCCCATTGCGATGCAACACGAAATCTAACCATTTCGAAACACATTTGAAAGTGAATTCTCTTCATTTCCTTTAAGGTACATTAGAAGGAGGTATATAGGATTCTCATGGACAGAAATGTAATGTATTCGTTAGAAATAAACGAAGGCTTAGAGTAAAGAGGGCGAATTATACTAGTGGATAAATCTATCCGTGATGGAAGGTGTTGATTTGAATCCAAACTGATAAAAGGAGCCAATGTTTTTTGACAGATGATCAAAATTGAATTATGGAGTGAATTTGATTCTATCTGTGGATTCTACGGCAAACAGCCTAGGAATTCGATCACTTTTTGTTCAAATTAGTGATACAACTAGCTGATGAATCGAGTGAGTAACCCGTGGTTCCAAAAAACAAAGTCCTAAAAATAAGGGGATCAGTTGTTTGCTTTCCTATCAAACATAAAACAACTCAATGAAGCGTGGGTTTGAAACCAACTGGGCGCACAGGGTCCAAACAGTTAAATACAGATGGAATAAATGTTCAAAAGTCATAGAAATGAAAGTTTAATGTCAAAACGTTGTCGATAAAGGGTGGTTCAACCAACGTTTGTGAACTACACATAAACTTTAAGCAACCTTGAGCACAAAAACCATCCTCTTCGTAGAGTATGTGACATATGTGATTTGGAGAAGCGATGGTGAGCAACCTTGAACTCAAAAAATGTTCAGTTCTTATACCTATCCCCAGAATCCGCCTCGGATTTCCCAATACACCTTCAACACACCGCAGACTTCCTCCCGTCTTTTTAATTGGTCAATCCAGCGTGGTCCCACTATTTGACAGCGGATCCTTAAATCCACCTACCACCTGAGCAAGGATCGATCGTCTCACATGTCTCCTTTGTGGCCGATACTCTAATACCAGTACTTTCATTTCAACTTGTTGCATAACTTGATTGATACAAGGCTCGGAGTTTTTTTCCAATTATTTGCGGATCTGTCGTCAAGAAACTCATTTTCTAAGTGAAAAAAACTTTGTTCATCCCACCGTAATATGTTACCACACTATTGGACGCTAACTTGCCTAACGAGAGCAGCTTTGGGGTAGTGGGCAGTGACACTCAAATTATCCCGAGGGACCACCGGTTTCATGACATACTGTCACTGCTAATCTGAACCGAGTTGCCTACCTTTGGTTACAATAACTCTTGAACCACTTCTGCCTGAATTGTAGACTCGGCAGGTATTCACTCAACCATCTTCGCCAAATATGCTCACCAAGTATATGAGGCTACATTTATAAGAAAAGAATAATACGCCAGAAAGTGTATACTAAACCAACTAGCTCATACATTCCATCATGAAAGTTTATTGTGGATTACCTTAAGTTATCGTGTCAGCTCTCTTCAATCACTGCTGTCGGAAGTGAATCCACATTCACGTACCTAATTATTCTTTAACTGAAAATTATTAGTTTTGAGCAACAGATTCCCCGCGATGAAAAAACAACTTTGACAGAAGTTTATTGGTCGAAGAAAGATATGAATGTATAGCGATTTTAACGGGGGTTAATCAGTGCGAATTCATGTAGAGTAGAGATATTAGTGGCTGTCCATGTCAATAGTCACAACAAGTTAGACTGACTTATGAACTCTGTGTGATTATCAAACCGTCGTGTATAGAGTGATATCAGGATGTTGAAGCTCAATTAGATCAGTCCTAACTGAATAATTCTTACATGCGTTGGGTGATTGTCATAAAAATATCGTTACCGAAGCAAAGCTTCGTTCCGATAGGACTGAGTGATGTGAAGAACATGAACGTGATACACCCGGACGATTACTAAAGATTCAATTCTGATGGTGCTTCACTGATCCCGTCGCAAAGCCCATCCCTGCTCAAAGCGGTGCGACGGTGTAAACCATGGTGTGACTTTCGTTACCCATGGGCTATCGGGTCTCTGGCGGTGGAGTCAGCAGGGTGTGGTGGATTCTCGGCTGATAACCGATTTCCTTTAAATCCACACATACCCAATGACGGCTCTATGACAGGGCGGGTCTCTAGCGCCTAAAACCAGATACGCGGGGTAGATGGACCTTGATAGTTTTGTATAGCTAGCCATTTAGGAGAAGGAAAACTCCGATGGTAAACCCATGCAAATCTCAAACTACCTGCTGCCTTGCAGATCGCACTTGGTTGTGCAAGGGCCAGGAGTGCATTCTCGAATTTGTGCTGGGGACTCCATCTGTACCCAAAATTCCCACGAACCCTCATAGAATCTCTTGTAAGCACTGCATTTATAAGAGATATTATTGAGGCCGACGACTCATGCATGGAGAGTGCCGATACAAGTACAAGTAAGTAAGCAAGTGCTTCACTGATCAAAGTCAGGTCCACTAAGTAAAAAAATGAATTGGACTGAATTTTGACACCAAACTAAAGCTGCTTTAGGATCCGCCACCATACCGTGCAGCTTCCAGCTGACAACGGTTTATTGGATGCTACGCGACCCTAACAGGATGAGACAGTTAGAAGAAGTGAAAATATTGACGTTCGAGTGTGTCAGTAGTAGTTAGGTACGATTCTAATAAAATCAGTAAATTTGAATGAAAAGTGGAATCGCTACAACCGAAGTTGAAGAACGGTTATACAGGGTGGTCATCAGCGAGTAGAGGGCATAATTACTGGATAAATCGGTAAACTGTTCGAATTCAATGAAATTGATACATACATCAGCAGAGGTCAACTGCTACAGAGTTGGCAGCAGCAGCAGCATAAAAATTGATGACTCCGCATAGCACATCACCCAGAAAATATGGCGGAATGAATTTAATTGCGTGAAAAATCAGAAAGGAAGACATGAAAACCGAGCCAATGAATAGAAAAGTTTCCACAGGCCAGATGTGACCTTGTGGTCACAGTGGCATAGATCCTAGGTTACACCCTTGCTCATAGTAGGAACGTGGGAGCAAAACTGCGGGTTAACTGACGTTTTGAGTCGTATTACATTTTTAAAATGTCAGAACGAGAAAACCGGATAATCGAACAAATTTCAGGTGATAAGTATGCGTAATGGTAAACGATTGAAAACGTGAGCGACGAGAACCACTGCGAATATACGAAAAAGTTAGAATATGAGCTAGTTTGGTTGGTATACTACGGATCATGGTTCAGCATTAGAAAAGTTACACAACTACATAGTGTGGAACACAAAATTTGCTCACCGATTTTCAAAGAAACTGTGTATTCGTGAGTAGTTAGAAGAGCATACTTGGAATTCGATGAAAGTTCCACGCTACTCCAGCATCTGGGAATCCTCAAGTGTAAAATTTAAACGATCAACACAACAGAACACGGAGTAAACCAAGTGGATTCGTAAACAATTTATATGCGTTTGTCTATATGCCGTTGCTGATAGACAGAATTCCATTTATTTCTAGCACTGATCAATGCAGATAGTTAAATCTAGGGTTAAAATATTAAGTCAATCCAATATATTGTACGGACATTGGAAGTGAGAACCAAGTTGCTACGCCTCAATCATCATCCAAATGTTGTAAGTGACCACAGAGTTAAAATGTTTTTCTGAAAAACGGCAACAATCAAATCAACCAAGTATGTAACCTTGGTTTCCTTCTGCTTGTTTGCCTCTGTGCTCAACGTAAAATATCTAGCGATCCTAATTGTTAACGACATGCTATGATGCATACTTGTAATACTCATGAGTAATCTGATTCCACCTCGAGTTTCCATCGAACTCTATCAAACGACAACTCGGTTAGTTTTATAGCCAACGTGTAGATCCTAATCTCAATTTGTTAGTAAATATTGTATGATTTACCACGTTTCTAGGAGGTAGGCTTCAAGCCCCAGGTTGAGAAGATGGTAAGAACTGTAGACAAATGTTTGTTTACTCAGAGTATTTCCTTTATATTTTGTGGCCCGGCTAGTCAACATACACGCATTATTGATGGGGTTTGTAACAAATCCAGAGCGCTCGACAAGCATTCAAGTCACGAAATCATAAAATATGAAATTTTGCGGTAAAATTTTCCACAATGGTAAAGGCTTCTCCACAATCAGTGGAACTTTATTCGTTTGACTCGACACCCAATTAGATGGCACAAATTTAGTCGTACATGATAGCAGGGGAGTAAGTGAAAAACGAGGTCGAAATCATCAATCAACGATCTCGATGTAATTATTTCTGTGGCATCGGTTCAAGAACTTTCTAGCAATTAGTGAGTGTTTGTTGTTTGTGAATAACAGGGTTTGGCTTAAATTTCTCGGAACTGTCCCACTTACTGATACATCCGATCCATTTCGTTGGAGAATGGAGAAGCATTTAACCATCTATTGGTCTGTTTCCTTCTCCGCTTCTCGGTCGGTGATAGTTCTGTGATGGCTTCCTTACATTGTCTGATACTTTTCTGACATTCTCTTCAAATCCTGTGCGGAACCTCTTCGTAATCCATTGTAAGACACCGGACAAATAGCAACAACTATCAATGTTTTCTCCCGTCTTGTAAACTGACTGGTTACATACAAGTAGACCTACCTATAAATCCTACAGGTAAATCCACAGAATAGATCGGTTAATGCTTTTTAAAAAAATCTTATGCATGCCTTGCTCTTACCTTGTAACGCATGATTCATGATGAGGTTGAGGCTGAAACTGAATAGAAATGATGTCAAAGACAAACAGGACGTGCCTCAAACAGCTTCAATAAAGGGATAAACGCGCAAGACCAATTGAATATTATTCTAAAATATTCAGCCCAAATATTAATCATTATTACTGACTCCATATTGTTAACCATCAACATTGTCCATAGTTTCATTCGGAGTGGGTTCCTTTAGGGCCTATGAGGCGAATGATGCAAAGACGATTGGACAAATCACTCTTGTTCCTCAAACTGTTCTCAGTCATCAGGCTATTCGGAGGTTTCTTAAGTTGATTTTAAGTTGTAGTCCTATTGCACTGTGTTCTGAGCCAGCAGTAATCTACTTTATCTTAATTTGTAGTCGTGGGTTAGTTTGGCCTGTATTGGGTTAAAGTACCGACATCTGGAGGAGAAAAATGCGGTGTTCACAGTGCTTATGAGCCCCAGTAAGGTCGAAATACCTGTACACCACTACACTGAGATCGACTAAGTGAGGCACTTTCAATGATTTACGTTTATTTACTCGTTTGAAAATGAGTTTAACTTTGATTTTAGTTGGCGCGTCTAGGTTTTATTCGGTTTTACTATAGTACGAGTGTACGTCGGCCGAACCATATCCTAAAATATAAAATCCGACGTTCTAAACGCAATCAGCTCCACCAATAGCTACGTTCATAAGGGGTTTTTAGGCCTTTTGCAAAAGAGACAGTGAGATCTACTACCGTTTACTGAACTGTTTCCATCCAACTTGACGCTTTGTTGTTTCATGAGTTTTTTCTAAACTAAAACCTTTTGTTATTGCGTTTGGAGACGGAGGGATCTACTTCTCCAATCTAAATCGTTTACTACCTGCTTTATGATTTTTAAACGAGATCTGCCATTTTAGAATTGAACCAAGTAGCCTTTTAGATGGTTCTTGTAAGTTAGTTTTAATGAGGCCATCAGAGGCTTTACAAACATCGTTGAAATTATCCATTTCATCTCACTGAGTTTCTGAGGTGAGAAACTGCGCTTCACGATGAGAAGCATTCTTGCAGTGACTGATTTATATAAACAACGGTGGTAAATTTGATTTCTTTAGCTAAAATCGATCTAATAGAGTAAATAGTCGTCGCCAAATCGTCGCCAAATCCAAGTTTTTTAACTTTGGCTCCAAACTCAACTGCCTCGACAACTATTCAAGTAGCGTACTTTACGGTGACGGTATAGCGTTTCTAGTGTCTTAACCTCCGCTGCTCTGAGGATTAAACGTTTTTCAAAAATATATATAAAGTAGTAAATGTTAAGAGAGAAAAGTTGAAATAGAACATCCAAGGTAATTTCGGTTGCTTCTAAATCTCTGTGACCGACGCTTGCTGTTCAGTTGAAACCATTAGTTAACTGCAAACTCCTGTTGTGATTACAAAACCACACAGATTTAGACTTGATGAGGTAATTAAGTCAATTTTGTAAATCAGTTCGATCGCTTTGTAACTAGCAGACGGAATAAATTGAAATGTTCCAATAGACTGACATTTTAAGGATGGAATCATAATCTTAAAAGACCTTATGAATTCTGAATAAGAACTATCGGATTATTTCCAACCACACACTTCACCTTGCTCAATGAACTTCTTAAACAAGTTTATATTCGACAACAGCTCTCAAATATTTCAGGCTAATCCAGTGATTCTCTGTGCAGTAAGCGGGGTCATTTCCCAGTGACATACTTCAGGGTGTGTGAGGGTTCTATTCAAAATTTCAAATTTTGAAACGGTACACTTCGTATTCCCGCAAGACCACTTCGCACTCTCTCGGACGATTTTTTTATTGACGACAACCTCATCGTTTCATAAAATATTTTTTTAAAACTTATATCGCGTTATTTTAATAGGGTTTACCGATCTTATGGTAATGCAATAAATAGCACACTTCACGCAACAGAGCCTTGTTGACCTACCATACATAGTAATGTGCCTTGTTACCAAGCAGAATAAGTGAGGGGGATAAACTTGAATTATTCAATCCCGAATGTTCGCAAATTAGTAGAATAGCTTCACTACACTACCTGAGACAGCACACTTTGTGTGATCTCCACCAGTTTTCGTGACCTCTTAGTGTCCAACGACCGATGTATTCCACAGAACCAGTGTGCAATTAGCACCTCATCACAATTCCAAATGAAGTTAGTGAGAATAACCAACTTTTCGAACGACAATCTTCTATTCCTCTTGTCTAATTAAAATCCACTTCGAATACAAACTGCCGTTACCGAATAGTTTGTAGTGGATAATTCGTTATGTTAAACACACTCTCAACTATTAGACTTGTGGTGTGGTCAAGATTCAGGTTGATCGTCAATGGGTCCAGGGGGGGGGGTCCACAGAATGAACAAAGTGTGTAAATAGGAGGTAAGGTGGAGAATCAAAGTTCTGATTTTATCGTCAACCTCAACAAATTAATTTATAATCAACTGCTATATCAGGGGAACAGTCGTATGAAACTGGATTGAAAGCATTCTGTTAAACACGTAATAAAAAGTAAAGGATGAGTATTGAAGATGAAATAAAAAAGTGAGTTGAAGAAGAAAAATAATAGAAAATTATGTCAGTGATATTTTGGAGTTTATGTGAGTTTTTTTCGAGATTTTACTAACGTAAAATGCTATTGAGGGTAATTTTTTCCAGGATTACTAAATACTGTCTTAAAGCAACGGCTTAAGGATGAATTGTTTTAGTTGTGAACGCAGTGCTCAATTTAAAACCCAACCGATAGGCAGTTAACCAAAACGGGTTCGATTGAGTTTAAAACATCTTAGAACAAAAGAGGACGTATCACTTATAAGAAGGCATAGGCCTATTCAAATAGTTCATTTAATCGTTTATTGTAATGCAATGGTATAACAGTGATGATGCTTAATTCGTATACTAGCAAAGAGTGCTGTTCTGTAATTCAAATGATGATTAACTCCGACGGGAAACCGATTTGGAAGCATCCACTAAATCAGTGTATTTTCAACTATCATCTAGAAATTAAATGTGTATCCAATGAGTGCAACCAGACAGCGGTGATAAATTTTAATGTAGTTTTCAGTGTCAGATGTCAACTAATTAAGAAGCATTTGAGCTTTTGTGTTATGCCATAGACAACGAATGTTACATGATTTTTGGTGGGATTCTGTTCAATTATGTTTGATATTCCGCTATAAAATTTCCCCACTCTCTTCTATGTCATACATTGTCCACATTGAGCCCTCCGCAATTCAGGTCCCCAGTCGGAATGAAACCTCAAGGGGTAAGTAGCTGACTGGGCATCTGTCGTCTGCAATGGCATTGCATACGGAAATGATGCACATTTGGAACATCTTCAAGGTGGTTACCTTTGATAGATTACGACGGCGGTGACCCGGCTGGTCGTGACAACTTAAGTCACCTCCATATATACTCACTACTATTACCTTTAGTTATGCTCCTGGTTCCAATTTGCGTGTGTTCTGTTTTACACCGGTGGTCAGCTGAGGTATCACGGGTCATAAACATTGTGAACCCAAAAATAAAAAATATCTATGAGAAATTTCCTAACCATATGAACCCGCACCCATTAATATCCTGTTTTGAGAAGTAGAAACAGTTAACAGGAGTAAAAATGCATAATATCCCGAACTGTGACAATCTGGCTCCACCGTAAAGGCATTTCAATGTGTAGCACATAATCTTTGGAGCCCAGCAGTGGCTTCAGGTTTTCTTCACCCATTGACCATCAAATTACCATTGGTCTAACATGCAAAAAGTTACTCCAGCATCCGTCTTTACTGGTAGATGAATCGTCAGTTACACGGTCAGCGTTAATCATACGGTCCACTATTTTTTGAAATCAATTGTATCCTTAATATTATTTGTATACGCTCCAAAGAAACACCTACTCCGTTTGTGGTGATAGCCATGGATGAAACTGAATGTTCTGATATGCAATTTCCACAGTGTCTTCATCCTGAAATTGTTACATCTGATTTAAACCTTTCTAGTAACTAGGGGAGTTCGTCACATATGAGACCTGTTGAGAAGTACATCTCAAGTTTTAGACCACCAGTCAGTATCATGACAGCAGTGCACTCTATATCGACACAGCGATCAGTTACTCAACAAAAACAAAGTCCATTTTGATGACCATTACCACGAATGGAACGAGATTGAACGATCATGACTTAATTGAAAAGTTTCGCAAGATGCTCCGAGGACGGAGGATCATCCACGTATCTCTCAACTCACTGTAAGTTAGTAAACACGGAATCGGCCAACCCGAACCGAATTCAAATTGAAAACAGAGTGGCAGTAATAATGACGTGCTTTCTGGCGGAACAAGGTTTGAGATTCACTATTCTGTGCCCTAACCGACAAAACACATAATTCTTTATTCATTTAAAACAAGGTAATGTAATAGAGCAAAGTATAATAGATAGTTCGCGGGTCTCTCCATACTGCGTGCGAACAGTGCTCGGCCCAACTGACCAATCGATCGGCACTGTCACGAAAGTGATACTCATCTCTCCGTCTATGTAGACTTCTATGTCACGTTTCCATTGAATCAGTCAGAATACCAATTGTAGTCAGTTCTCAGTCTTTTCATCTACACCAAAAACACATCAGCTAGTAACTTGATTCTTTTCATCCTCTTTGCGTACGTTCTGGTCCTCCACCGAGAATGCCCATTAATTTGAGAATAATTTTACAGCACCTCATACTCATTCGAACAGTCCTTAGTGTTCATAATTGATTTCTTCGATCCGCTCAAACCAAAGGGGACGCACTAGACCCGAGTTTCACTCTTGCTAGAGCTAATCAATAGTGCATATCCATGACCGAACCTGGATTTGAATTCCAGCCATCTGGTATGCGAGGCTGGCAACGTTGACCGTTAGGCCACCATCGCACTCTAAGCAGTTTGAAGTAATCACTCATGAACTCATGGACTGGTGTCACGTGAATAATGCGTCATGTCAATTCAGTGACCCAGTAAATGTCCAGGTTGTATCGAACGCTGACCCGCCAGACAGGTCTTCCCGGTCAATTACGAGTTACAGACTCGTTAGAGTTTACAAACAATAATGGCCAAAAATGTATAAAACTTATGATACGCATTGGAAAACTTAGATGCTGGCGAATCTCCATTACTTGTGTAGATTGGTTCACTAAACCAAATGGGAAAAGTAATCTTTCAAGTAAGTGATTTCGAACAAACAGGTAAACTATGAAAGGGACAAATAGACATTTTTAGGTAATAATTTCTGTTAGATCTTTGAAAATTGCTCATGACGGTTGAGCAGAAGACATGCTAAATGTCGAAGATATCAAGTCAGATATCAAGTAAGAATTGTTTCTTCTATCCTCCTTGGAATGTTTGTCACAAGTTGGAACACAATTTCCGAATTACTTCAAAAAGTAGCTGAAACTTCCACTGAAACTTTCCGTTGAGCTGTGTATTTTATTGTAGTGAAAATGTTTTATAGTAGGCCCGCAACCACAGCCAATATACATGAATAAATTTCATTTATTTTCACCAAAATATTAAGGTGATTTGGTGCCTGCTGACAGCTGTTAAACGAGGGTTCATACAGTATAACCTTTTTTCTCAGTCAACGGGTTTTTGCTATTCATACAAAGTAAAACATTTGATCAAGTGGATTTTATATTTATCCTTTTGTATGTAAATCACACGGAGGAAAAATGTTTCCGCAAAACCATTTAAATATTTTACCCTGAAAATTATGAATTTCCTGTATCTATACTTGTATCTTGATGTTTGCGGCTACTTCTTTCAGCCTTACACTGCTTCAGGGTACATGATGCATTGGTTTTCAAACAGAATACACTCTGTAGATATTTTTTTGAACATTTTTTCGCAATGCAGTGTAATAATTTCAAAAATGTTACAGAACACATTTTTCAATTATTGCTTGGGACCTCTGAAATAAAAATGGCATTTGTACAGTTTACCAGACATGAAAGAAGCGTAACAATAGAGTTGAAGGGATAAAGGTTATTGTTCCTCAAATACATTTAGCTATTGAACTCACCACCTTTTTTCTTATTTCAGGCTTTGCAACTCTTGAGAAACTGAAAGTGCACAAAAGCTCAATATAAATCACAAGCGATAAAATAACAAAGTTTTCTATGTAGAATAACTAACCACCCACCTGACACCCTGCCTCTGGGTTGAAATCAGCTAGTGTTTTGGCCACTAGACCCATAATTCCAGGCATGTGTTTGTTGCAATCCTGAAATCAGGAATAACGTGAGTCACTGAATGCAGCTGAATAAATATTTAAAGCAATTATAAGCAAACACTGAGCACCGCATAGGGAACTAGCATTCAATTACAGTTCTGTAAGAATTGAGAGTGTATGATTCACAATTGTGGACACAAAAATATCAGCATTGACGTTGGTGTTCATCATTGTTCCACCACAAGCAAACTATTAGACAATCATCAAAGTCAGAAATGGTCAAAGATAAAGGAGTGTTACTCACTAATTTCAGAGACCAAATTATTGTCTAACAAAATAATAATTAGGTTGAAAATAAACGAGTGGATAAACCTTCTCACCAGTCTTTTAATATCGTCGATCTGACACGCGGTTTGTGCTACGCTGTCCACCAATAGGTTATCGCGCACGTATTTTGTGATGCTGCCTAACGTTTGCCCCACAAACTGGCATCCAGCACAGCCTTCGCGTCAGTAGGAAAGAAAAGAACAATTAATTTACTTCATTATCTTCAAACAACAAAACAACTATTTTTCAACTCCAATACAAAGAAGTTGCATTATTTTTTAAATGGAAATTTTTATTTTCAACTATTTTAATCCAAGAAAAATTTAGATAAAAAAGGAACTGGACTCACCGGCTTGAACAAAGCTTGACTTAGTGGACGAGGGTAAAGGAACACGAGGCATCATGTCAAAAGTTGTAAAAACGTATTTTGTTAGCACAATAAATCTCATCAACTGTCAATTTCACCAAATATAGGGTAGACAACCATATAGTAATACGAACAAACTTACAATCTCCCCAGCAATCGACCGTCTTTGTCTTGTGGCTGCTTGTGTGTGAGCAAAACAACATATTACTAAAAGGAATACGAAAAAGTTCATGCGCATTATAAGTGATGAAACTTTGTCAAATGCTTTAGCGTTTTGACTTTTATACTGCATCAGCGCCAAGAATTCAAAGGTAACAATTGGTGTGCAGTATACTGTTTTCTCATTGGTTACTCCATGAATCCCAATAAACTGCAAAGCTCTGAGTGTTTAGAATAGTGAGCAATAATATTATTGTATTACTGAGCATGCATCCTTTTTCATCGTTTTTTGAATCTTTTTCTCTCGAACTCTCTATACTGACAGAAAACCATTAGTTGAATTCAATGATAAACTCTTTATCAACTTCAGCTTCAAGCTGTGTAACGTTGTGTGGAGTTAATATCGCAAACTAATCAATAAACAAACTAGCATATTCCAACGTTCGCAAACATGATGTTTTACCTTTCAAACGTCACTAGTTTCTAGTAATAGGAAAAATTAAAAAGCTTCGAGAAAAACGCAAGCTTTATAGAAAATAATGAGTATGATTCTATTTTGATATGCCTTCTACTAAATAGATGTTCTTACCGCCAGAACACTTGTTTCCGTTTCTCAAGATGACAAGGCCTAGTGCAATACAAATTTTTAATTCAACTTAGTTCAACAACCATAATCCTGACTTATAAGCATAGTTGTTTATCTTACCGCCCCAAGAAGCTCCAACTGAACACGGGGCGAAAAGAAAACATGACATGAAAGTATAAAAGTTAAATGGAGGAAAATAGTTCACACGAACGACCTGCTCACGGCATCTAGCCAAGTAATCTAAATTTATTAAGCACGAGGTGGGTGAATCCCGGGGTTACTATAGACAGCCAGCGCGGAGCAGTCAACTCAGGAACCTGTGTACAACAGCGATTCCAATATACGAGTGTGGTGCGCGTTTGATGCATTGGAATCTGATGAAGCATTGTGGGACAGTGATCACAATGCATGTTTGTGTGGGACCAGTGTGATGCGCAGTCTGACTCGCCACAATCTGGAACCAGTGTGACGCCCTGCTGGCCCACCTGAACTAGAATGCTTGGGACCAGTGTGGTACACCATAATTTAAACAATTGGTGGTGCTGCAGTGGCTCAAGTACTGGCCTTTGTTAGGCTTCTACATAGATCAGGCGAGAACGTGAAATTGCTTAGGACAAAGGTAATGTAAACACCACTCACACTCGTTTCGCTCCTTTGCTGTGAAACGAAAGTCGTTTGGCCATTTGTCGTTGGCTTGCAGTCGAACCAGTGTTAACCACGGCTCCAGTAGAACGGGGTTAGCAAGAATTATTGAAAGTGGTTATAGAAAGTGGGAAAACGGATTGACGTGAAATTGTTCGGTTTAGGTCAAGGTCAACCACGTGATAAAGTGTCCATCGTGTGAGATTCAATAAGAGTCTAATGAATGACCGTTGCACATATGACCGTTTTTATTACGAATATCATATTAGGATGGATGCAATGGATAATTAGATACGAGGAATTCGACCATAGCATCAGTATGGTCCCACCACATTACTTTCGATATCACAGGGTATTTTGGATAAAGCGGTGGTCTTTATTGTCAATAAAAGAGCTTCATTGGATCTGGATGTATCTTAATAACCAACATCCATGCCAGGGAAATGGAAAGTGACTTTATGAGAAAGATGATTTGAGGATATATGATGACATTAAAGACATGCCCTAACTATTATAATGAAGAGCAAGGGATGTACCATCAGGTGGCTAAAGATGGTGCAATGTGTTTGAGTGATTTAGCGATTGCCTCCAAGATAAAAGGAATGCCTAATAGCCTGGTGTTAACGGAAGAGAATACGTTCGAGTGTTATTTACTCATTAGGGATTCAGAACTGTGAGTGTAATGGGATTCAAAAGCATCATCACATTCCAACAGCTACCATCAGCCAGGATATGTTAAGTTGTATGCTGTTCTCTATTGGTTCTGTGATGGTAAAGTTTGTTTTGTCTGTTTATCATAACTTTATCAATTGAGACATCTTTTTCATAAAGGTAATTTTGTGGTCACAGGTGGCTTTGGACTTGTTAAAAATCCTCTTATATTATACCAACCGGAAAAATGTGCAGTTTTTTTTACAATTATTATAATTCTTATTTCCCGAAGCTTACGCCGGACATTAAGTTGAGCGCGCAATCAAGGATTCTGAAGGAAGGACATCAGTTTGATGGAGGCGCTGAAACTGCAAAATAAATTAATCCAGTGCGTTGACATTATGCAAGACGAAAAATCACCGGAGTTTTCAAACCTAAGTAGATGAAGAGCAAGATACTTCTTGTCGAGTATTTGTGAAATAGCACAGGTAAACATTACGACTTCATAGTTTGAACCATAAAAGCAGCTGTTTATATGGGCTAAGGAGCTCTGTATTCCACAGATGAACACTAGATCCACTATACGATTTCTTCTGACTTCATTTGGTTCTTGAATATGCTGAATTTTTACTTAAGGTGTGGTTTATGCATTCTCTAGGTCGATTAGTCTCAAAATATCCTGCACTCATCTATAAACAAAGCATTGCTGGTAGATGATTTCGTTAATAGGGTGATATTCATGCGTTTTGATCCAGGTTTTCTAGCCGGTTCACTGAGGAGTGGCATGTTATTGGTTACAGAAGCAAATTCGATATGGAGATGTGCTCTAAAGGAACCAAGATGGCAAAGTGGTCTGAGTGCTGCATGTCGTCTGTTCGAATCCCGGTTAGGCCACTGGATTTCCTGTGCTCCTGTTTAGGTTTGAGCAATCTGACAATAACTCAAATCTCTTACAGGCTACGGGTTGCATGGGAGCATGTATTGTGAGGATGTGACAGCTCTCTGATTAACTGATAATACCATGCTCCAAAGAACGATTCACCCAAGAAGATATTATAGGGTTAGTGGGGGATCTGAGACGCGGATCGTTGGAGTTAGACAAGGTTCAATACCAATTACGGAATTCAGTATGGATTTCGTGTTTTAGGGTAAAAAGTGATTATTGCAAAGGTAGAATAGGTGTGTGGTGGTGTTGTTGTAACGAAAAACCAATAGAATGACCGATTTCCTGAGGTAAGATCAAATTAGTATACATATTCGTTGGAGGATGTGCAAAATCATTGTCACTGCTGGTAGTGCTAATGAGAGATGCTACTTAGACAATTTTGTGCTGCTTATGTATCCAGCTTTGTTGTCTGTCACTATTGAGTTTTGTTTAGACCACCTATTGTGTAACACAAGCTAATCTCCAAAGTTGGTGTATTACCAACTTTCGGGAGTCACCTGGTTTCCTGAAATGCGTGAATAGACTTTAGTTGCACAGATCTTTCTCAGATATGCGCGCAGGAAGTTTGTGTGCATACTATCAATTATCTAGATTTGATTTTGAATCTAACCGATGACCTTAGGTTCATGGTTGTTCTTAGTAGACTTGTAGTCATCTTTTTTCGGTTAATCGAGACACGCACGTTGTTGGAGATTGGTCATGGGGTGTTGATGACCAGACGCGATGGACATTAGTAGAATTTATTGAATCCAGATTCAAATCAATCAAGTATATTGAAAATCAAAGTGTGTTGGGATTGCTTTTTGCTTTCAAACATTTCTGTGAACACTCAATGTACAAAAAATTGTTACCTTTTAAAGGGTGTCAGGTGCAGGTCTATTTTCTGAACTAGTGATGCTTTAAATGAAATTGATTTGTTCGGAAAAATCCTCTGTTGTAGCCACGGGTTGCATTGAAGCATGTATCGTGAGGATGTGAGAGCTATCTAATCAACTGATAATAACATGCTCTAAAGGACAATTCACCCAAGCAGATATTATAGGGTTAGTAGGGGGATCTGAGGCGTGGATCGTTGGAGTTAAACATGGTTCTGTACCGATTGTGGGACTTAGTATGGATTCAGTGTTTTAGGGTAAAAAAAATTGATTATTGCAAAGGTAGAATAGGTGTATGGTGGTGTCGTTGTAACGGAAAATCAATATAAGGACCGATTTCCTGAGGTGAGCTCAAAGTAGTGTACACATTCGCTCGAGGAAGTGCAAAATCACTGTTACGACTGGAGGCGATAGCGAAAGGTGCCGCTTTGACAACTTTTCACAGCTTGTGTATCCAGCTTTGTTGTCTGACACTCGAGTTTTTAAACCACATTTTGTGTGACACAAGCTAGCCTGTCAGTATCCCTTAAATGGAAAAGTGAGAAATACCTTCTTCTTTTCAGAGGGTTGAAGCCCAAGTTAATTGCATTTTTTCTTCACAAACTTTTCTGAGTAACCATTTTGAGAACAGTTCTCCTCTGGAGTTTTCAGTTCATCCTGCAGATACTCATTCGAACATATTATAATTGCTCTCTTTGGGTTAGACACTTAACTATATTCCGTTTATGCTTTAGAAGAAAAAACTACGGATTATGGAACTGTCCACATAACCACGTTCGTTTTTTGTATCCGCTTTGCTTAATTCCACCATCCAAGGTCTTATTTACGATAACGTCGAGAAATTTAAATTGGTGATTTAAATGAGCTGAATTCAAGACTTTTAGAACGTCACTCACGTCGATGTTTTCCTCAGTGAGAACGAAAATATAAAAAATTTCATATCATAATATTATATCGCATTCATATCATATAAATTATGAACACACTAGATAATAGACTACAGAGCTTCAGGTGTTGATTGTTAATCGGATGATAATGAAAGACTAGTGGCAATATGTTACAATCTCTAGGTGATAATGAAAAAGGAGCGGTGAAGCGGATAATCTTTTCAGAAGTTACAAAATTGTAGTTTTCGACTAAAAAACGTGATAACATTTAGCCTGCATCAGTCAAAATAGACGTATCGAACGAACCACCACTAGCGCAAGCGACCAATGCGACCCCATCCTTTCAACCAACGGGAGTGTCATGGTGTATGGCAGTAGATTACACTTCACAGTGTAAAATGTACCATGGAACTCTCTATAATCGTTCAATCACTTAGTGATTAAGGAGAATTAAATGAAACTGATCCGTTGTTTGTGAGGCAATATGTTACAATCGCTAGACCACGTTTGATAGCTTGATAAAAAGTCAGAATTTATCTTTTCTGGAATGTAATGGACTTCTCTTTTAATCACACATGCTCATCACACATAAAGGAATTGAAATATAATTCACAAGTCGAACCTCCGTTTTTGGTAACTGGTACCATTGGTATTGCGGGAATGTATTGCGTTTTCAGTAAGAATGAATGACCTATCACGATATATCAATAGTTGGGATGCATCGCCAGATTGTGCTGTTGCAGCAAAACCAAGAGATGTTAAAGGGCAATCTTTTATTAGAAATACAATCACCAGGTTCTTTACCAATGTCAGGCTCCAGAACATGGCCACGTGGAAGACCTTAGGCGCTCGCAGACATCCGACCTCCGAAGTCAACCGTCCTTAGGGCATGTAGGGTTGCACAACTGGGTCAGGAATCAGTGTAACTTTAAGTGAGTTTTTAGCATGATTGATTTTTGTAACTTCTTAGAACAACAAATAAGTTAACGCCAATGTAAATGGTTAAGCCATGCAATGCGAATTTCATTACAATCGAATTCCGTATAAGATTTTATTATTAGTAAGTAATTCAAAATGGTTCATCGTTCAAGATGGAACTTTCAAGATTGAACTTTCAAACTTTTAAACAGTACCCTTCGTGTTTCTGTAAAACCATTTCACACTCTTACAGAGGATTTTTCCCATTGACGACAACCTCATCTTTTCATAAAATATTTTTTAAAACTTATATCGCTTTATTTAATAGGGTTTAGCGATCTTATGGTAATGCAATAAATAACACACTTTACGCAACAGAGCTTTGTTGACCTACCATGCATAGTAATGTGTCTTTTCATCAAGCAGAATAAGTGAGGGGGACAAGCTTAATTATTCAATTGTGAATGTTTGTAAATTAGTAGAATAGCTTCACTACACTGCCTGAGACAGCACAATTGTGTGATCTCCCCCAGTTTTCGTGACCTCTTAGTGTACAATCATTGATGTATTCCACAGAACCAGTGTGCAGTTTGAACCTCATCAAAATTCCAAATGAAGTTAGTGAGAATAACCAAGTTTTCGAAAGATCATCCGCTATTTCTCTTGCCTAATTAAAATACACTTCAAATACCAACTGCTGTTACCGAATAGTTTGTAATGGATAATTCGTTATGTTTAACACACTCTCAACTATTTGACTTGTGGTGTGGTCAAGATTCAGGTTGATCGTCAATGGGTCCAGGGGGGTCCACAGAATGAACAAAGTGTGTAAATAGGAGGGGAGGTGAAGTATCAAAGCTCTAATTTTATCGTCAACCTCAACGAATTTATTTTATTCAACTGCTATCTGAGGGGAAATCGTAGAATGAAACTGGACCAAAAGCATTATTCTAAAAACAATAAAAAAGCAAAGTATGAGTAATGAAGATGAAGTAAAACAGTGAGGTGAAGAAGAAAAAAAAAGAAAATTACATCAGTGATATTTTTGGAATTTATGAGAGTTTTTTAAGATTTTACCAACGGAAAATCCTAGTGAGGGTTATTTTTTCCAGGATCACTGAATACTGTCCATAAGTGATGGTTTGAGGACAACTTGTTTTAATTGTGTATGCAGTGCTCAATTTGAAACTCAGTGAACCGATAGGCAGTAAACCAAACGGGTTCTATTGAGTTTAAAGCACCTTAGAACAAAAGAGGACGTATCCCATATAAGGAGCCATAAACCTTTTCAACTAGTTCATTTAATCGTTTATTGTAATGCAATGGTATAACAGTGATGATACTTAATTCGTATACTAGCAAAGAGTGCTGTTCTGTAATTCGAATGATGATTAACTCCGACGGGAAACCGATTTGAAAGCATCCACTAAATCAGTGTATTTTCAACTATCATCTAGAAATTAAATGTGTTTCCAATGAGTGCAACCAGACAGCGGTGAGAAATTTCATTACAGTTTTCAGTGTTATCTGTCAATTAATTTATCACCATTTACGCTTTTGTGTTGTGCCATAGACAACGAATGTTACATGATTTTTGGTGGGATTCTGTTCAATTATATTTGATATTCCGCGATAAAATTTCCCCACTCTCTTCTATGCCATACATTGTCCACCTTGAGCCCTCCGCAATTCAGGTTCCGTGACAGAGTGAAACCTCAAGGGGTAAGTAGCTGACTGGGCATCTGTTGCCTCCAATCGGGATTTAACGGAAATGACGCACATTTAGAACATCTTCAAGCTGGTTGCCTGTGATTGATTATCACGACGGTGACCAGGCTGGTCGATACAAATTAAGTCACCTACATCTGTACTCACCACCATTACCTTCCGTTGTGCGTCTTGTTCCAATTTGGGTGTTCTGTTTTACACTGGTGGTCTGCTGAGGTATCGCGTGTCAGAAACATTGTAGGCCCAAAAATAAAAACATTTAAAATAAATTTCCTAACCATATAAACCCGCATTCATTAATATCCTGTTCTGGGGAGTAGACACATTTAACAGGAGTAAAAATGCATAATATCCCGATGTGTGACAATCTGGCTCTACTGTAAAAGCATCTCAGTGTATAGCACAGCATCTTTGGAGCCCAGCAGTTTCTTCAAGTTTTCGTCGCCCATTTCCATGTATTGGGACAGAACAGTATTTCATAAAATCATTGTATAGGTGTACATTTACAAGAAGTGATGAACCACAATCAAATCACCATTGGTCTAACATGCTAAAAGTTACTCCAGCATCCGTCTTTACTGGTAGACGAATCGTCAGCAACACGGTCAGCGATAGTGATACATTAGTCTGTTTCTATTATTATTTGTATCCTTACTATTATTTGTATACACTGTGACACTCTATTGAGCAGTACTTTGCACATTATAAAGATGGTCTCCATAAACGTAAACAGAAATTATATATATTTAAACGTAATGTTGTGACACATTCCACCAATGGCTCACAACCTATGATTAAATAAGTAAAGCGAATTCGTTTCCACCCCCTTTTGGGAAAGTTGATTGAGTTGAACGCTCTCGAGCAAGCATGAATCAGCTTTCATTTGTTGTGTATACAACACTGCGTTACTATTCAAATGGTTGAAAAGACAACGTGGAATTTCAGCCGACTTCAAAGTTCGTTGACTGTAGTAACCCGGATATTGATAAACATATATTTTCATAAATGCACCAACAGTTTCGCCAGAGTTGTCTCGGGGCCATCGGATTTGATTCTGATCTTTGAATCTGTCAGAAAAGTCTGTGAAAGTTAATTACATTGTCATGCTTGAGGTTATAAAACATCTAGCGAAAACACTCATTTTCGCTTATCAATAATGTATATTGATACAAAATTGGATTGGTCGATCCGGCCATCATTTGGTTATGTGCCAGCCAAGAATCGACCGCTTTCCGAGCCGATCTCATTATTGCATAATCTCTAACGTGATCCTAATATAAATAATAATAATAATAATAATAAGACAGCTGTCCTTACGATGCACACAGTCATGCAACCGGAGTATGCACGAGGGCTGAGATATTGTCAGGTTGCCCAGGCCTAGATAGGAGCACACGAAGTTCAGTGGTCCGGCCGATATAGGACCCTAGGACATTTATGTTACGAGTTCATCGATCTTAATAACGAGTCATTGTGGCTCAGAGGCGATGAGCGGGTGCTCATCGGACGCTTTGAAGAGATATGTATCATATACCATATATATACCTTCAAAACCCAAGACTTCAACTCACAATTGTATTCTTTCTTTCTTAGTGGTGTTTAGCCAAGAAAATGAAACTGTGTCTAATCATCAAAAAATCAAATTTCAGCTCCATTTGTAGTATTTCCAGTGCGTGTTTGATTGTTACTAAACCAGTATAAGAAAACGGAATATTCGATTCACACACAGAAAACAAGGGAAGCTGGTGAGTATTGAGAAACTCCAACATATTCTTCAGCCTCATGATCGTTGATCGTCAAATTTTATTATACACAATCATTGCGTTTCCATTATAATTTCATTGTAAATTCTAAACCTTAATTGGTGTTTTATTTTTACACCACTTTGACTACTTTCTAGTAGTAACAAACTGTTGCAGTTTTTATGACCCTGCTCACATTATTTCATTATATGCGGTAGTTTGTTTCTTAAGAAAACGGAACTTATGATATTTATTGTAACTTAATGGCACTCATTTTGGGCGTCTAAAGGTGATGTATCTTGGGAGGCTTGAACCCAGACGGACTGTCAAACAGTTTAAAGACTTTACGATTATGTCACCTCCACCTTGGAGCTTACTGATTTTTCACCCAGTTCCACACTCAGCATGTTTCCGCAACGATTTCTTGACTATGAGTTACGATTTGGTTTATGTCCTTTTATTTATACTCACTTGATGCAGTTCCTAATGCAGGTTCTCCTTAGAGATTTTGTGATTATAATGGTTCAACTTAGTGAGAAGGCGAATTAGCTGATTACTTCGGGTGCAAATAACCCAAATACGACGTCAACAGATTGCATGATCAATGCAGTTCCTAATGCAAGTTCAAATCACTCATTGTTGCTGTTATGTCACCCGGTGTGAAACGGCTTCGAGCCGAAACCTAGCGCTTGCGTGGTATTTTTCATCTCGCACCGCGTAACATCGTTTCGTTCCTATGGTATTCACGCAATGAGCTAATTATCTCGTCCTATCTACATTTGTTTAACATGCGAACCATAAACAACCCGCCCGTACACAAAAACTTTCAAGGAATCAGTGAATTGGTTTTTCCAATGCTGACATTTTTGTTCTCCCTGTCGTTGTTTGACTTGACTCGTAGCCACACGCGGGCCTCTGTTCGTTGTACCTGGTATGCGGCTTCACGATACACGGTTGTTCAAGCGTCTGTTTCTTCTTACATGTATTTTTGACCCACCCTACAGCCCCTTGTGTTGTTATGCCCATTGTTGTTTTGTACGATCGGCTTACTCACCTGGCTGTAGGTTTTACTTTTGCATTGAAGTAATATCAGAATTATTATATAAACAAGCCGTTTGCTAGAAATGAATCGGATAAAATGGGCTGTCTTGGCTACACAACGGAAGGTGAATTGCGGAGTGAATTTCATTCGTCGGTAAGTTCACTACTGTGGTGACGGAATTCCAAAAAATTTGAATACGAAAACATTTAGTCACCATGTCAATTACAATGAAGCTTAATTTTTTCTGGAATGACATGGCCTCATTGATTCATCAGGGCACAATAAAAGCTCAATATTCTTTGTTCTTGCTTGCTCGTAACTTGATTCTCCTTATCGTATTTGTGTACGTTCTGATCCTTCACTGCAAACGTCCATTAATTTAAGAATAAATCTACAGCACATCATTCTCGCTCGAATAGTCCTCAGCGTTCACAAGTGATTTCTTCGATTCACTTAACTACAGCGGACATACTAAACTCGAGTTTCACTCTTTCTAGAGCTGATCAGTAGTGCATATCCATGGCCGAACCTGGATTTGAACTCAAGCCATCTGGCATGAGAGGCAGGCACGTTGACCGTTAGGCCACCATCGCACCCTAAGCAGTTTGTAGTAATCACTTTTGAACGCGTGGACTGGCGTCACGTGAATGACGAGCCATGCCTGACAGCCTCGATTCAATGACCCAATAAATGTCCAGGTTGTATCGAACGCTGACCCGCCAGGCAGGTCTTCCCGGTCAATTACGAGTTACAGACTCGTTGGAATCTACGAACAATGATGTCTACAAATTGTACAAAAGTTCTGATACGGAATATGTAGCTTCTGGTGAATCTCAATCACATCAGTAGATAAATTTACTAAACCAAATGGGAAAAGTAATGTTTCAAGTAAGTGATTTTGAATAAACGGACAATCTATGCTAGGGAGAAACAGGCATTTTTGAGTAATAATTCCCAATAACCATTGAGCAGAAGACGTGCTAAATGTCAAAGATATCAAGTCAGGTTTGGGAGTTTTGGAGTGGGGGTAAAGGTTTTGGATGGGCATGGCTTGATCTTGTTCGGAAATCCATTTATAGTGGAAGAAATTTCTCATTC